>NEWO01000001.1:7669219-7697521 GCA_003013225.1 Phalaenopsis aphrodite
TTTTTATGTTTGGGTGAATGGCATTAAAACATTTCTGAAACTTGACTAACGTTTTAACACAGGAAATGATGTCACCCAAGCGATTGCATTTGCATTAAAAAATGCTATCTTCATGCTGTATGTATTTCATGCATTTCTCTGCCATGATTTGATGATATTTTTAGGTTCTCAAGTTTGCAAATATTGAAATACATTCTTTTTAGGAACACAAGTATTTCCTTAGATATCCTGTCCACATTTATCATAATTCTGTCTACTGAAAGTTAGAATGTTGCATATTATTAAAATTGCAAATGAAATGCTTCAAACTGACGTCATCTGCCCAATAATAGGATTTGATTGGCAAGAGCATAATGACCTTAACAAGGGCTTTGATTGAAGGGGAATACCAAGAAACTGTTCTTCTGGAAGGAGCCAAGTCTGGAAAGCTAAATGTGCACCTCAAATGGACACCACAGCCAATTTATCGTGATTCATAAATTCATAAAAGATTTAGACAGCAGATTTGCGTTTCTTATCAGCTTTCTAGTCTTCATATTGAATCGCATCTGAAGGAGCTTCTGGCATTGTTCTCTACTGAATCACAGCAGATTTGGACAGCGTCCATTGTATTTGTTTCATCATGTATTGTAAATTCCAGAATAGATGGGAATGAGCGTATTTGAGATATAATGTGAAAGTACCGATTTTCAGTTAATTTTCATTTGTGTTTTTACTAAACATTTCAATCATTGGGGATGCATATTGAACATAATTTTTTGGATTTTTTCTCTTTTTTTTTTCCCGGTTTTGGCAGTTTTTTATTCACATAATTATTGGTGAAAATAGTGGTGTCACGCTGAGTGAATGACATCTTTCATGTGCCATTCAATTTGGATTGAGGTGATGCTCAATTATTGTTTCTTTTCAGAGAAAATTTGTAGGAAATCTGTTAGACAAAATCATGTCAATCTTTTTTTTATTCTCATTTTAATTTTTATTGGAATAATTTTCTTAATTTTGCTGCAGTTTTTAGTAGTCTTTATTTGCTTCCATTTTCATTATGTGTTTTCTAGCTGATTTATTTTGGAATTAATATTTTTTTCTTTTATTTGAACTTTGTAGTATGTATTTAAACCCATGTGCCTATCAATGAAAGTATGCAACTCTATCCTCTAAATTTAATATGGTATTAGAGGGAAAATATTTGCGTACATAAGACGTACGCAGCGCTGCGTACGTCCAGGGATTATTCAAGGCGTAAATGGGGGTTATATCGGGGTTACACCCCAATGTAACCCCCTTGTAACCCCTTTGTAAACTACATGTAACCTACAAATGAGTTCCGCGCTTTTGTAATTTCATAGGTACAAATAAGTTACACGGAGGTTACAAGGGAGTTACACAGAGGTTATCGGGGGTATATTCCGGATATAATTCCTCTGTACCCCCTGAATAACTCCTGACGTACGCAGCGTTGTGTACATCTTATGTACGCAAATATTTTTTGTATTAGAGACAGGGTTCTTAACTTTAGAGCATCTACCCTAGTAGTCGATCGCCTACATAGTATCGAATGAATCAAAATACATGGTCGTCTCAATCACTGTGTCGGATTCCTGACACCCTGTTTCTCAATTCTCGACCTCCGTCAACAGCTAACCATAACTTGGTGCATGGCCTCTCTGCAGTATTACCACGAGCTCTTCGCCTGCAATCTCATCCTGCCTCCACGCCTTTGCCTCAAATCACGTCGTCTCGTATTTTGCGCACATATGATCTCCATGATCTCGTGCCCGCCGCATCTCCAGACTGGGAATTTTCCCGCTCGGGCCTCCCTGCAGAAATATTCAACACCATCTCCTTGCAAAATTGCCACTTGAATTGTTGGTAGCCGATTACAGATGCGAAAGATCCCTGTCGTGGACCTGATTTTTCTCCAGTTGGCATACTCTCTCCAGCTAGTGTTTCCATGGGTGTTTCTAGCCACTAGTTTTTCCCTTGTCCAGCCTCCAGATCTGCCAGTGTCTCGGTAGCCCGACATCAAATTAGGCTCAGTTGGAATCATGATAGATTTTCACCACTGAGCCTTTTTCCGACAGTGTACTTGAGTACACCAGAGGGTCGACACCGATTTCAATCCCTCCGCAATCTAGAGGACCAAAAAATCACAAGAACTTTCTATTCAATGCCCATAAACTAAGTGGATTTAATTTTCTTCAATGGTCGCAAGTCTTGTCTTGTGCGTCAAGGGATGCGGGAAATTGTGAACCTCCTTAAATTGACCCGTCCTATGAAACGAGGAATAAGAGAATTTCATGGTCACATCGTGGCTTATTAACTGCGGAGACTGCTATTGTGCATTCATATATGTTTCTTCCTTATGTCAACGTCCTATGGACTACCATTTGGGACACCTACTCAGACGTAATGAACGTCAACTAACTTTATGAGCTTTCCAAGAAGATCTGAGGGCAAAACAAGGATCGAGAATGGTGATTCAGCATTATAATGATTTTGTGGTCTTATGGATAGAATGTGATCTTTATTATAACTATACGTGGGAATTTATGATAGATATTTTTCTCTTTAGAAAATTGTAGAAAAAAAAGTGCATGCTTCAAGCTCTAGCAACAAAGATCTTAATAATGTCTGGGGTTGTATTCTTGGTCGAGATCCCTTCCTCTCCCCGTGCTGCTTTCACAAAAATTCTACGCGAAGAAAGTCAGAGATTTGTCAAGCTCGACACATCTGCCTTGGTCACCAATAACACTCAACAAATCCATTGCCTCTCGAGCCATTGGCTTCACTTGTGATTACTGTCACAAATCCAATTATACTCGGGACAAGTGTTGAAAATTCCACGAAAATCACCATACAAATTTTCAGTCAAATCATCCTCTGTTAAGGGTCTCACCACGACAACCGAATTTGTTACAGTACAACTAGTTCCCATTCAGAACACTCCAGAATCATCTGACAATCGATCTCCCATTCAAATTGAGCAATTAATCAAACTCTTTTAGATCCAGTCAGCTCTCCTTTGGACAATCGATCTCCCACATCCGTCAAAGTACCATTCCTGTGGTACTTACATTTTGTCTCTTCCAATTCATGGATCATGGATTCAAGTGTCACGGGCCACATAATTGGATACTCTCAAGTTTTCTCGACATATTATTCATGCTCCGGAAAAGATACAATTAAAATTGTTGATTGCTCCTGCAATTTCATTGCTGGTAAAGAACATCAGTATTAACAACCAGTCTAATTTTAGAATATGTGTTACATGTACCTCTGTTGAAGTGTAACATTTTATCTATTAGCAAGTTGACACTTGACATTGATTGTGTGGCACATTTTCCTCTTGTTGTCTGTGTTTTTCAGGATAGTTCAAAGAGGATGATTGAAACTGCTAAGAGGGTTGATGGGCTCTACTTCCAAGCGAAAGGCACAAAAAACAAGGACACTTTTCTAGTAATTGCAGTTTTTCTCTAACCACTAAATGTCTTATTATGTGTCGCATTATCGTTTTGGTTATTCCAAATTTTAATATTTAAAATAATTATCTTCATCGATGTTTACTAATAAAAGTCTTACTAACTTCAAATGTGAGATTTGTCAATTAACTAAACATAATCGCTTTCTTTATCCACCACACTCTTACATGCCTTCCGCTCCTTTTTTCACTTATTTGCAGTGGGACCCTCTCGCACTTCCAGCTACACTATTAAACGGTGGTATCTTATTTTAATTGATGACCACACTGGAATGAAGTGAGTCTATATCTTAAAAGATAAATTTAAAGTTGTAGTCACTTTCAAAAACTTTCACTCTTTCGTTTTAAGCCATTTTAAAGCGCCGATTCAAGTTTTTCAAACTGACAATGGTCGTGAAATTTTTAACCCTATTTTCAATGAATTTTAAGTAAGGGCATCATCCATCATAGCTCATGTATGGGTATGGGTGTAAACGAATCGAATATGAACGAACAGAGCTTGTGTTCTTGTTCGGTTCGTTTGAAATTTAGTTTGTTTGAAATAAGCTCGTGTTCGAAATTGTTCGAGAAGTCATTGTTCGTGTTCGTTTCTTAACGAATGTGTCGAACATGAGCTGTTCGCGAACGACAAGCCATTTTGAAATCCCTAATATTAATATATATATAATATTATATTAATTATATAATTTATATTATATAAATATAATATCTATATTAGTATATTACTAATAAAGTAAGTTCATATTATTATTATTATTATTAATTTATTATATATTATAATTTATAAATTTTAATTTTTAAAAATATCATAAATTTTTTATATATAGTTATTTTAAATTATTTTATATTTCGAACAATAATGATTCGAAAATGAATGAACGGATCGCTCTTCGTGTTTGGTTCGTTTAACTAACTGATCGAAAAAAAAATTTGTGTTCGTCTTGTTTAGTTATTGAACGAATCGAACACAAACTCATTGACGAACCAAACATGAACTGTTAACGAACAACGAGCTTTTTTGACAGTCATATGTACGGGCACTAAATAAAATAGTGGTTGAGAGAAAAAAACTGACACCTTCTCGAAGTGGCTCACTCAATTATGTTTCAACCTAATGTCTTGAAAAAATTTTGAAATGATGTCATGTGTACAACCACCTATCTCATTAATAGAGCCCACAAAAATGCAAGCTTCAAAACCCCATTAATCATTTTGAAGTCATGTTTCTCTTCCAATCAGTACTTCACCATTCTTGAACCCAAAACTTTTAGGCACACGGCCTTTTTTCGGAACAATGCCCATAATCATAGTAAGTTTGATCCTAGGTTTATAAAAAATGTCTTCCTCGGATATTTTGCCTCTCAAAAAGGCTATCAGTGTCTTGATTATACCATAAATAAATTCTATGTGAGTACCGATGTCTTCTTCTTTGAAAGTGTTGTATACTTCCCTATCACTACCTCAAGTAAGGGGAGCTTGATTTCTTGGACACTTCCTTATTCAACCCCGATGGATATTTCTCTAACCACTATATCTAAGGAGCCTTCTCCCTCTGGATCTGTCACCTACCAAATAACTTGAACATCCTCCCATCCTTCATCTTTATACTTGATGCACGTGCATCGATGTTCCTACTTTGGAGCCCGCTACTTATGTACAGGATTTGGAATCCAGTTTGAGTGACATCCCTAGAACTATCCCCAATTCAAATGAGGAGGTGAGTTCTCCTATTCAGATATCTAATTATGCAAGTTCTCTTTATTCTATGAAAAACTATATTTATTTCCACAGTATATCACTGACCTTCAAAGTATTTGCTACTGCCCTAACGAATCATCATCTCACATCCACTATTAAAACAACATTAGCTGACCCCTCCTGAAAAACTGAAGTAAAAAAAGGAGATGAATGCCCTTTAGAGGAATCATACATGAGATATTGTGGAGCTTCATCCTTGTAAGAAAGCAATGGGGTGTCATTGGATCTTTAGCACCAAATTCAACTCTGATGGATCATTTGAATGCAATAAGACACAGTTAATCGTAAAGGCTACTCACAAACATATGAAGTTGATTATTAGGGGACATTGCTTAAGTGGTTAAATTAAACACTATTTGGGTCCTATTTTCCTTTGTTATAAATTTGGATTGGCCCTTGCTCCGACTTGGATGTCAATAATGCTTTCCTAAATAAGGATATGACAAATGAGGTGTACATGTGTCTTCCTCAATGCTTTGACTCTACTTTCTCCAAGAGATAAGTGCGTCGATTGCAAAAATTCCTTTACATATTAAAGCAATCCTCATAGATCCGGTTTGACAACAAAAAGGTGGTAATGATTCATGTTTTTACTCAACCCCAATCTGACCATACTCTCTTCTTTTGACATTCTTTTAGTGGCCAAATTGTTGTCTTTATCATTTATGTTGAAGATATTGTGCTCGTAAGTGATGATCTACCGGCATTGGAGTCTTTGAAAGAGATTCTTGCTACTTCATTTGAAATGAACTTGGCTCTGATACTTCTTAGACATGGAAGTTGCTCGATCATCTCACGGCATTTGCCTGTCTCAACGCAAATATGTGCTTAATTTATTAACACAGAATAATCTCTCCTTTGCAGACTAGTGGTTGTCCCAATGGATGTAAATGACAAATTAGTTGATGTTCTCAATGCGGTTTCAGTGAACAAAACTCACTACCACCGTCTTATAGGGAAACTCATTTATCTCACCCACTAACATGGACATTTACCATGCAATGGGTATTGTGAGTCAATTCATGCTTGATACTTATAAGCGCCATCTCCGAACTATCTACATGATATTTTACTACTTAAAGGCAAACTGAGCTTGGGTTTGTTTTTCTCGAGTCATACCTTTCATTTTACTACTGTTTATACGGATACGGATTGGGTTGAATATGTCCATGATATGTGTTCTACCTCAAATTATTGCTCATTCGTATGAGAAAATCTTGTCACATGGAAAAATAAAAAACACACTTGTGAGCCAAAGCAATGCAGAAGCCGAGTTTTCGCTTCATATCGTTGCGTATATATGAATGAACCTCAGGTTACAAATTATGCTCAATGAATTACATATACCAGTTTATGCTCCTCTCCAATTCTGTGACAATAAAACTGCAATCAACATTGCCCATAATCTTGTCCAACATAATCACACCAAGCATGTAGAGATTGTCCCGCACCTTTTTAAGGCGAAGCTCGATTCAAGAAATATTTGTTTTACATTTGTCTCATCCAATGATCAATTAACAAATATCGTAACCAAGAATTTTCTTCATCCGTTGTACGACTTCAAACCCAATCTAAATGAACATCCATGCTTTAATCCGAGAGTATTAGAATTATTTGCCTAATTCTACCATAATTAATATTAGTCTTTATTTGCTTCATTTATTTACTCATGTTTTCATATTCATGTATTTCCTAATAAATCTATTTTTAAATTAATATTTTTTTCTTTTATTTGACTCATAATATATATTTAAACTCCTATCAATAAAAATATGCAGATCTATTCTAAATTTAATTAGTAAATGATGTAAATTTCTCCTGTAAGATTGTTTTCATGTAGACCTTTACAGCAATCCACTCACAATAACATATGTAAATTAATCAGCTTCACTGACCCTTAAATGTATCTACGCAACAATGAAATTTTTTAGCTAATCAACGCATCATTTTTCGAACTTATGCAAAACCTACCATCTGCTAGATGGGTTTGTAATTTTATTTCAATTTATTATTTAGGTAGAAATTACAATAATGAAGTCTTGTTTTGCGTGCAGTTTCGTTGAATAATAGCCTAACAAACAAAGCACAAACGGTTGAGGATTCCTTGAAGCTTCATATAATTATAACCTGTCTCATTGTAAGAAGCTCTGTACTTCAATATGGGCATTTCTTTGGTAAAAATTATATATATATATATATAGGGCTGTCAAAAAAGCTCGTTCGCGAACAGTTCGTGTTCGGTTCGTTAATGAGTTTGTGTTCGATAAGTAGACGAGACGAACATGAACAAATTTTTTTCGTTCGGTTAGTTAAATGAAGCAAACACGAACAGTGATGCGTTCGTTCGTGTTCGAATCGTTATTGTTCGAAATATAAAATAATTATATATATATAATTTATGATATTCAAAAAATTAAATTTTATAAATTATAATATATAGTAAAATAATAATAATAGTATATTAATATACTATATTAGTAGTATACTGATATATATATTATATATTTATATAATATAAGTTATATATATTAATATTAGGGATGTCAAACTGGTTTGTTGTTCGCGAACAGCTCGCGTTCGACTCGTGTTCGGCTCGTTCGTTAAGAAACGAACACAAACAGTGACTTCACGAACAATTTCAAACACAAACTTATTTCAAACAAACTAAATTTCAAACGAACCGAACACGAATTCGGTTCGTTTACACCCCTATATATATATATATATATATATATATAGCTTGTGACAATAATCAATATTTGATTTCCCACAATTTCATATCAGCTCGGAAATTTTTAAAAAAAAATGTAAACTAACAAGCAAAGCACAACTGGATCTTCCTTTGGAAATTTAAAAAAAAATGTAAACTAACAAACAAAGCACAGCTGGATCCACTATCTGTACCGAATCTGACCTCCACGATGCCTTCGTCTTAATAAATTGCAATGAGGCTGACATGACGCTTTGGTTGCTTTTTCTTCAATCTCCTCCTTGTGCTGCCAGCCCTGCATTTGTGTTTACCATTCAAAACATATCGGCAGTTAAGAGACCAAGTTGAACCAAGTAAAAGCACAATACAAATGGAGATTGGTCTTCCAAGGTTAATTTTGTATTTAAAAATAGTAAATAAGTTAAAAAGTGGCTTTTCAAATCTACAGTTGAGTACATTTTTCAGCCAATTAAATACTAATTTCAAGCACTTTTTGCTTTAAAATTTGAATGGCAACGGTATAGTTCATAGTCCCTGAAATTCATCTTTAGCTTACTTTCTATGGAGTTTCATATCTTTGTTGTCATAATTTTCTAGGGAAAGTTACCACCTGCATACCACATAATTCTTATGTTTTTACATATCTAACAACCAAAGTTTGATATTTCTAGTTATGTAATCAATGGCTGAAAAATGTTTTCCTAAGTTTGTTAGTTTGAACAACTAGAAAATTATGACGCTATTTTCGAGCCCATGTCTTAAATCGAATACATTGCCTATTATTGCTAAGATTGGAGTCTAGTCTTTATTAGATATGTTAAATTTTCCTCTTTCTTTACCATATGCCTTTTTAAAAAAAAAAAATGGAATATGAACATAATGGCAAGGAAGATTATTTTTAGTCCTTAATTATCTAGAAATTTTGGGCATAAAAAAGATTGTCAATGTCTTCCTAAACACAAGGCACAAAACTTGATAACTTCCTCATTCAAAATTAATCTTAATTTAATCCCATGATCATACAACACTGATCCCAATTTATCGTTGATCGATTATACAACATGGACCAGTTTCACATTACAAGGCTACTAAACTGAAGAAATGTGATTCTCTGGGATTAAATTGGCTACATACAAATAATTGAGGGACCATGTGAAAATCTAACCCTAGTATAAGTAAGTGTGGTAGATAGTCTGTTTATGGAGATTTTGATATTAGGGGCTGAGTTAATAATTTGAAGAGAAATGGAAACTATTTTGTTCAGAATAGAGAAAAATGGGATGAGGAAAGGAGGGGACACAACAATCACTTTTTTATGTGTTTAATAGCACATAAAAAATAGCACTACTATCAATTTGTAAAAATAAAAATGCTTTTTCATGGATAGTTTTAAAGCACTAAATTGATCTGTATGTAAATATGAAAGAGTATGTGTGAGATATGTAAATATATAAGAATTGTAAGCGGCATGTAAAGTTTCCTACTAACAATGAGATGCTTACCAGTACTGATTGAGAAAAACAACATGATCTGTAGGCACAGATTTGCCATCATCATTTCGAATCCATTTGTAGAACGCATGGGTCCTGTTCTTCAATTCCAAAACTGAATGACCATAGCTGGCCTCCCTAAAAGCAGAATACTCTGGCTGTGGGTCAAGGAACCTATCAGATTGGAAAACACAAGAAATCAAACTTGTAAGAATATAACAAATGAGAATTTATGATCACACTAAAATGCCGTTTGGGATCACTTCCATTTTATATTTTCAGTTTTTTTACTTTTATTTGTTTTATTTATGTTGTGATTTGAAAAAAAACATGTTTAGCATGTTTGATGAAGATATGATTGTTTTCTAAAACACTTAAAAAGTTATTTTAAGTGTTTTAAAAACATGTTAATTTTAGTTTTAGAAACAAAAAATTAAAATATGTTAAAAGTAAACTAAATAAATATGTTTAAAAAATTTAAAAATAAAAAAAATAAAATTGATCACAAACAAGCTCTAAGCTTTCTGAGGAACCTTGAAGCAAGTCCTTCTTGGTTTCCGCCATCACCAACAGTTATGTACACAGGAGCTGATTTGTCGGGCACGGGATAGCGGTCTCCGGTTGTTATGTTGTAGTTGATATTAGAAACCCGATACTGCAAAGAAACAGATTGTAAATTGCTGGTAAATCAAAGTGCACACAATTAAAGGCATTATGATATGGGTTAATAAGTAGTCATGCCAAACAAATAAAGCTTAACCCTCCATCATATTGTGCTAAATTAATTTGTTAAGGAAAAGAAAAAAGTCTCAAAATAGTTCCTCAACCATTCATATGAAGTTAATTTAAGGTTTGTTTGTGGTAGTTGCAGCTTATCGAATAAGCAGCTGTGAAGCTGCTTTTAGGATAAGCAATTATTAGAAAACAACCGATAGTGAAGGAGTGTGTTTATTTGGATGATTTGTTGTGCTACAGTTTCTCTGAGAAAAAAGATGATTTTGCCCTTATGTACATCTGTTTGTTGTAAGTTCACAGTTTAATGAATAATTCAATCAGATCAACCAAAATAAATTTCAAAAATTAAAAAAAATAAAAAGTTCATTATTATACCATATCAAGCATAATATACCACTTAACACATAATAACACGATAATAAAAGTTACAAATAACAACAAATAATATTATAATTACAACAAACTCCAAGAACAAGAAACCCAAAAAAGAGCACTTTGCCATCATAAACTCGAAGAACAACAAACCCCCCTTAACATGAAAACGAAAAACCAAACCTTCCAATGTAGCAAAAGCCCACAAAATCACATAAACACTCAATAGAATATAAGCTTCACAAGCTAAACCCTAAGAGTCATATGTAATCCAATGTCATTTCTTGAGAGGTTCAATTTTTCAAAGCAATTTTTTTTAAAATTTACAAATTATTTATACTAAGTTTTAGGTAAAATTATACAAAGTGATTGTTCCCATGACATAGGTGTCTCCCTCATATGGGAAAGAAAGCGGAATTTCCTGCAACCATATGCAGGCAACCCGCTTTACTTGCTTGGACTGAACTAGTCCTAGATTTTCGCTGTTGTGGAGTCGGACAGTCCTTTTGGGTCACTCCCTGTTATCCTATTATTATAGTTTTGCTTTTTTCATGTTTTAGATTTACTTACTTTTTTTTTTTTTTTTTAGACGTTGGCGCCCCCGTTTCCTCTTTGAGGATTATATCCAAGGGTCGAGTGGTGCTCTAACTGTATCTCGCTCCCGAGGCGATGATTTATCATTTCCCCAACCCTTCGACATCTCTTACCTTCGCTACCGCAGTCCTCCTTCCCTGTTACAGCCACCGGACAACCTCCCGTAGCTGTTTTCCGCAGTTCCCCTTTGCTGCCATCCCCCATAACCCGCTTCCCTCTCCTCCACAGCCATTACGCCACCGCTACCACCCTCCGCAGCTACCTACCTGTTGTCCAGCCCTCCTCCTAGCCGTTTTCGGCAAACCGCAGCTTTACCATCCTTCGCCGCTACCTAGCTGCTCTTCCAAACCTTTCCCTGTGCTGTCCTCACTTCCAGCCACCCAAAACCATCCCCTGTGCCGTCTTGTTGCTGGTCCAGCCGCCTGAACCACCTCCTCCACAGCATAGCTGCTGTTCCCATCATTGTCTTGTTGTTTCCCCGCTGTTTCCAGCTTATTTCAGTTTGCTGCCGCCCAGGACAGCAAGCCGCCACCGTAGTGTTGCTGTCCTTGCATTCCACTCCCTTTCCTAACTTGCCGCCACCTATCAACCCTCCTAACGGCCACCACCACCACCACACGATACCTATCATAGTAGTGTGTCGTGTTGTCGTTATTTCCTATTTCAGTTGTTTGGCTATAATTTTCAACTTTGTTCAGCAATGCTATTCGATTTTCAAGTTGTTATTGGATAACTCTGGTATCTTCCCATAATACATGTGGTGTATTCCTGTCTAAAAACATGTCTAGTAGCTCACGATTCCTCGAAAATTAAGATGATACAAAATTTTCAAAACTACAAAAATATTTTTTATCCAAACTCTATTATAAGCTAATTCTAATCAACTTATGTGCCATGTAAGTTCTAGCTAGAAATAATTATAATAATTTTTTTACGCAGGCGTGTATGAGAGCGGAAGCAAGATTTCCCACGACCGTAAGAGGGTGACCCGCTTTTCATGCCTAGACCGAACCGGTCCAGATTTTTTCGTTGCTATGGAGTCGGTTGGTCCTCTTAGGCCAATCATTGCTATCTTATTATTATAAATTTGCTTTTGTGATATTTTAGATTTTAGATTTTTTATTATGTTTCTGTCGGGACAGCCGTCGACGTCTATGTGTTCCCTTTTAGAGATTGTATCTAAGGATGAGTAATACTCCGACTCTATCCCATTCTGAGGTGGTGATTACCCTCCACTTTTATTTCCTCCGCAACCCTCCCTTCACTACCATCGTCTCTTTTCCTCGCTGCAAGGATCCCTAGATAGCTCTCCTTGTTGTCTCCTGCAACCGCATGCCTTCCATTCCTGCCTCAGTCATCTTCCCTGCCGCCTGCTGCTTTCCCCCACCTCCAGCCGACCCTCCTACCTTCCACCTCCAACTTCCAGCTGCCTATCATCCACATCCCTTCTGCAGCCACCTTTGCTGACTCCTGCCTTCCCAATGCAGCCTATTTCCCACCTTCCAAGCTTTCTACTGCAGCCTCCCTGCTGCCTGCTACTGTCCCATTGCAGGTAGCCCGCCACCAGCCATCTTTCAGCTCCCAGCCAATATCCCAGCCTGCTACCACTCCACCTGAGTCTACTCTCCATCGTTCAGCCTTCCTGCTCACCCTCCATCATCCCACTGCACCTCACTTTTCATGCCACATAACAGACTGCCATCCGAAGGAATACAACCCTAGTTGAGTTGAATATTATGTTTGTTGTTATTTCCCTTCTGTGTGTGTTGCTTGTAACCACGCCTTTTCAGTAATATCTGCTTTCTTATCGTTATTTCCTGCATCTTTTTCTCTTTCAGTATAGCAAGACAACAATGCAAAGTTACGAGCAAAAAATTCAGACTTTTTTCTTTACTCAACAAAACTTTAGATAAATTAATCCCAACCTGGAATAGTTGTGATTAACATATTTACGATGCAGATAATCAGTAAATCATCCCTCATACATCTAGGCCAATCAGTACTTTGTTGAAGTGTGTACACTATTTAAAATATACCTACTTGTGCTAAAGAAGCTTTCTCCAAACTCTTTCATTGATATCGTACCGATCTATAATTTTAATAACATTTTTTCCTTGCCTCAAGTGTTTTCACAATGCCTTCAAAGATGATATGCTCAGCAGCATGAATATTGATAAAATCTTTGAAGGCGTTGTGAAAACACTCGAGGCATAGAATTGATGATGCAGTCATGAACATATTCTGCAAATTAAACAGCACCAGGAAAAAAAAAAACAAAGGATCATTTAAGTACATTCCACCTAATTCATATGTATTTACATATTTAACACCTAAACTTTACTTTTTACATTTATAACACTCAAATCTTCTACATCACATAAAAAATACCACCATTTGAACTTTTAAAAAGTGAAATACACGTTTTTACATGTAAAAATTAAAGTTTAGGTGTTAGATATGCAAATATACAGGAATTGAGTGATATGCATGTAAATCTTCCAAAAAACAAAAAAAAAAGCATACCGATCTTTCATAAGCATGAACGTGGCCTGCGAAAACTAAATCAACTTTGAAGTGAACAAACCAGCTCTCGAAAGCAGCACGCATGCTTTCACCTTCCATGTAATGTGCACCATTGCTGTTGTACAATGGAGCATGCATAAGAACAATCAGCCATGGAGTCTTCTCCCTGTCCACCTGATTCAGTTCCTCCCGTAACCATGACCATTGAGGAGTGTATTTTACTGGTTAAATTTACATTTCTGCACTTCAGTATTTATACTAAAAAAGAAATGTTCAATCAACATAAAGAGATGACAGCAATTATACCAAGAGGAAAAATAGTATAAAAGACGAGGATGCTTGGGATTTCAACAAGCAATTTCAAGCTGTGAGATATATTTTCGCATTCCCAACCACTTTTTGAGGATTGGAAATACACTAGTTTTATCCTCATCTCAGTCAGATATACAAATTAAACAATGATGAAGGGAATTTAATGAATGTTACAGCATGAATGGTATCTATTATTGGAGAGAAAATGCTGTTTTTTTTTTTTTGAATGAAATGCTCGTTTTTTATTGTTTCTATATAAGATTATTAAGTCTTCATCAACACCACCAAATAAACCTAGATTTGGAGCGGCTGTGGGCGGACCTTTCATTTCTCACAGATGTCGTGGTGATCCGGAATGCAAAAAAGAGAAGATTTTTGCATGATGAAGACTGAAGTTTTTGGCCAATCTGAACCCTGTCTTTGATCAAAGGAGAACAGTTCTCCTAGCCAAGGCGAAGATACCTTGACTAAATGAGGCCATGGTTGAAATGATACATGAGGAGAGTAGCATTAGGCTACACTCTAAGCAGAGTAAACTTCCAGTATGTGATAAGCTTTGCCTCCCTCGAGCTCAGGTGGCCAAAGGGAGACTCACAAGTGCTACAACGAAGATGAAGTAGACCATCTAAGCAAGGTTTTTCCTAGGCCACCTAAGGAGAGAGAGACAGGTGCACATGAATATTTTGGAGGTCGTGGTCGTCTTTGTAGTAGTAGAAGAGGTGGAAGAGGAAGATACCGGGCAAATCAGATGATAGTAGAGTATGAGGAAGAGACATGTGTGGTATTTATTAATGAGGATTATGGTTTCTAAAAATGAAGAAGAAGCGGAAAACAGCAAGTGATGGGGCTGAGGATACTTCTGCCTTGTCGTCATCAAGTGGGACATTGCTTCATAGGCTCACTCTGATAGAGGTACTCGTGATACACATGCTCTTCTCTCTATTTTCACCACAAGATCATCATAATGAATAGTAGTTCTGGTGCATCTCGTCGTGTGACAAGTACTGCTAGAGAGTTCTCTTCCTAACTTACCTAGCAATTTCAGAGAGCATTCAGACTGTTGATGGTACAAATCATATTGTGGTTAGAAGGGTACAGTGAGGCGTACCTATTCTATGACTTTATCCAATATTTTGCATGTTTTTTCCTTCTCGGTGAACCTTTTATCCATTACTGTTATTATTCTTCGATTAAAATATATTGTTTCCTTTGATATTCTCCTAAATTTATCTTTCAAGAGAAAAACAGCCAGATACTTGAGACTAAAACTTAACATAGTTGACTTTGGTGCATGGATAGATAGGGGCACACTCAGCTTTGATATCCATGGTAGAGAGTGATAGAACAAGAGGAACTGGGAGGAGTCTCGAGGATGTGTTGTTGCTGCATCACAAATGCATGAGACTCTTGTTTTAATTTACTGAATTGTTTGTATATATCTTTGTATGAAAATGATAATTAACAAAAACTTGTTTGTGATACCGTGAGTTCGACAAGCTTACTAAGAGCTCATATATCAGCTTTGGAATTGCAAGTTCTTATGTTTTTTATTTGATTTATTTTTATATTTGGGGTCTTGTTCTACAAGTTCAATGCATGGTTACCAATATTTTGTGACTTTTTGATATTTCAGTTTATATGTTATTTTTGTTGGGTTTGGCCAGTTTTCTTTATGCATGCACTTTCTTTCCTTAATATTTTCTATAGATGTTGTTCTATTCCTTGGTTGGTCTATGATTATCACTTCCATTAATTGAATAAAATATAATTTACCAATTATATTCCCTTTCATTATTTATATTGTCTGCATATAATTTTGTTTTTGACTTTTGTGTAAACAAAATAAATTCACATTCCTTCACACACATTGTGTTCTCGGGCTATACCGCATTCCGAACTCAGAGTGTGCCATTTACAGTGCGAGTTAATAATTAATATATGCTCTATCAATCTTAATAATAAATCGCAATTGGTTGATAAGCAGTAACACAATTATGCGTATTTTCATTATAAATAAGTTCAATAGAACTTTAGTATTTTCCAATTTGCAATGAGATTAAGTTTTCATTTAAATATTAAAATAAATTTTAATGATTGTATCTTCAATGAGCACTAAAGAAGACGAATTTGATTTCACTCTAATTTTAAAAAAATACAAAATAATACTAATGGTTATAGAAAAACAAGTGAGTAACTTACCAAATGGAGAATAACTCGACAGTACAATGATATGAGCAGATGCTCGCCTGACTGCATACCAAAGTGGGGAGTTGCTTTTGGAAGCTACATGAGGAGTTGCGTATCTGTTAAGATACGCTCTAAAAGTAGAAAATTCTCCCTGTCCATAATTTATGTATAGAAATATTAGAATAAAAAACTGGATATATAACATTCCAGCAAATAAGCAGTCGTAACCATTCAGAAAAAAAAAAAGTTCAATAAAATATCCTATTGATGGGAATAAGAGCAGTTAAACATGCATATTTTTATCCTACACAACCTAAAAAAGGGAAAATTATTTTCCCTTTTAAGTTTCTAAAATTCACTCCATAAAAATGATACAGGAACATAATAGTCCATTTGATAAATAACAATTAAGTTTAGGGTCAGTTTGGCATCAATTTTCTTTTTTGTTTTCATTTTTATTTTTTATTTTTAATGCATATTTGGTTAGTATAATTTTTATATATTTTTATCTTTATTTTTTAAAAATAAATCAACTTTAAAAGAAAAACACTCAAAACGCTTAAAAAGTGTTTCCAAATAGTCCCCTAAGAAATAAGCAAAGCAGCTAAACAACAGAAATATTTCACATAATGCTGTAGTTCTGCAAAGTATTTCTCGTTGGACCATTCCAATTTCTATCAAAACTTAACGTAGAAGCAACAATATGAGAGAATTTCTATTTTGATTGAAGTAAGGATTGAAGATAGATACAAGGAAGGAATAAATAAACCATATTTTTAATTCAGTACATTGCTGATCTAAATTAGTTACAGTTTGTAGGCGAAACAATAAAAAAAAAAAAAAAATTAACTTGTTCTCAATTCATGCGAACAACAAGCCCTGATAACCATTTCAAACAAAAAAGCAGCAAGAAAGTGGTCGTTATGTCTAAATTTTTATCATTCCATTTCTTCAAATAAAACAAGATAAGCATATAAATTTAGTTATGGAAAATGTTTCCAAAAATCAGTGGAAAAAATATGCTATAATTTCAGCGAGGTAATAATATTGATTGTGGAAATAATCATGGATCAAATCTAAATATTGAAGTTCAAATTTAAATAAAGAAATCAAAAAAGAAAAATAAAAGAATATTAAATATTATCATATGTATCTTTGACATAAAAATTAAAAGGTTAATAAACTATTTGTGATAATATGTTAAACATTAAAATTAATTATGATTTATGTATTTAATAAAAAATAATGATTAATTAAGTTAATTATGTAATCAAACTATAATAAAGAGACATGATGAAGAGAATTTAAAGTATCAAAAAGAAAATTTATAGAACTTAACTAAAATCTATAGTATAATTTATACAATATTTATTGATATAGATATCATACTAAGGGAATCAAAATTTTAAAAAATAAAAATAGAAAGTTAAGTAATTACATTTTGCTTTCATAACAATTTTGTTTAATTTTATAAATTTTAAAGATTTTAGCTATCGTACATTTTGATATGTATTTAATATTGCAAGTGTGTTAATGAAAAATGTTTAATATTCACGCACACAAAATTCTCCATCTTGTAAAAATATTAATTAAAAATTATTTCATTTAAATTGTTGCAGGAGAATTTTATCTTAGATTGCGTTGCAAAAATTATAAAGGATGTGAAAATTTGAAATATATGCAAGAGTTTGAAGATGTAGTCCACCATCTTCTACTACCAACTAGGGAAGCTTGACCTCATACGAAAAATTATTATCTGCCCTCATTTCAGTGTTGGGATAGAACTGAAAAAGAATATTGACATGAATGTGGCTTTATTAATACAAAAATAGACAATGCTCCCACAACACATGTATTATATTACAAGTCATTCAGTTCCCGTGATAAAAAGAACTACAATTTATAGTCACGTAATAAAAGTATTTATACTCATTGTCCATAACAAAGCAATATGTTATAAATTGCATACAAAGATTTACATGAATATTATATTCTAATTTTAGAAATACTGTAATTAAACATTGAATTATTGAATAAAACACCCAAATAGTTAAGAATTATTTACCCTACATCTTTACAGCAAAAGAGTAACAAATGAATACAAGGAGGAATGGGCGGCTCATTAGTCTTGCGTACCATGGAGGTCGAACTGAGCCGAAAGGTTTAAGACAGGTTAGGGTTTGTTTTAGTAAGATTTTTTTTTTATTTTTAAATGTAATTATAATAAAATGTTAACATAAATTTTATGTTAATTAAAACAGAAATTTGAAACAGGAGAGTAATTAAATTTGGTGAAGGAAGAAGAAAGTTTATGACATTAATAAGATAAGTGTATAATTAAAAATTTAGTTATAGTAAATTAAATTATTAATGAAAAAGTATTAATATAAATTTTGCTGTTAATTTAAGTCAGAGAGCAGAAGTAGAAAGGTATGTAAATTGTAAACCAAGGATAGTTAGACATATCAAGCAGGTTATTTTTTATTTTTTATTTTTTATTTTTTTTCTATTGAAGCTATAGTAATGTTTAAATATGATTGAAGTTATATCTAGTAAACGTTATTTTATAAATTAATTTCATGAATCTAATTTAAGACTGTAAGTTCAAGAATTTGAAGGAATCAATTTAGAAGGTGAGTAATTATATCTCTAAATTTTAGTAATATTTATTATTTCTAAATGTATCTTGATTTCAGTATCATTGAGTCTTAGATTAGAATTGCCTCGTCATATTGTTTTGTATAAATCATGCATATTAACAATTATATATAAAGGGTTGCATTATAGTTTTTCTAAGAAGATGTTATATGACTACATGATATCATGCATATTAACAATTATATATAAAGGGTTGCATTATAGTTTTTTTAAGAAGATGTTATATGACTACATGATATGTAGATTCCAATATAGGTACATATACTAGTTTATTTCATGACCTATTGATTAGTAAGATTGCATTTATTCATCAATATATAAGTGTAAAATGTTTCATAATAAAAGAATAAATCTTATGAAGAATGAAGTAATGTATATATTTATACTTGTATGAACATGCTAAGAGGAGAAGTTCACACCATTAATGATAATGACAGAGGACGAGAGTGTAAACATTATCCTACCACCCCAGGCAATTTTGATGATTAGATCGCTAAATGTTGTGCCGATGGGAGATTATCGATCAGGAACGAGTAGACACATTTCCCCCTCAGACAATCGTGTCATCGTGTCAATCAGATCACAAGCTACTGTGTCAACGAGTAATATTGCTCAGGGGTGTGGTAGGTTATGTGTTGACGATGCTCTTGAGACAGATATGAATGTTAAAAAAATGAAGTAAAATAAAGCTAATAGATTAAAAATTGTAAAGTTAAAGTTAATGCATATAAAGTTTTAAATTATTTTTATTAAGCAAATGTAAAGAATACAAGCATTTATTATTATATAAATTTTTATAATAAAATATGAAAGACTGACATACATATTGTTTTATTTTCCTTAGGTTGCTGTAGTTTAGAAGTGTGATTACTCCACCATATTATCTTAGATAACTCATTACATTATTTTAATATTTTTTTCAAATTATAAACTTTTGAAAAGATGAATACCTAAGAAGATAAGATTTACAGAAGATGAGATCAGAAATCGGCAACGTAAACTTCTATTTGTTAGTTAAAATATTTTCTTAAGCTGCTCTTTTAGTTAATATTGATATTAAATTGTTAGTGATAGAGTTAGAATAATAGAAAATTTAATTTCACCGTCCGACTGTTTGTTCCCGCTTTGATTAACTCTAAGCCCCAGGCCGAGTTGTGACATAAAGTTCATGATGAGAATCTTGAAAAGTGTATCAAAATAATATCTCCTCAGTATGAGATTGAAAAAAAAAAGGTGAAGTGGTTTGAGCATATACAAAAATTGATAAAAAAGAACAGCAAAGTAGAAAAAGATGCCAGAATAAAGTCGTAGGTAAAATTGATGTGAAAGATGTTTGAGAGAGAAGTCGGTAAAAGGCACATTAATAGAAGCTGTGAAAAAATAGGCTAATCATGATGCCATTAAAGAAATTAGAAGCAAATCCAAGCCTCATAAATGTGTTTGTTACCAAGTCCCAACTTTAATGGAGTAAAACAAAGCACGTATGGTCGGCCATTTAAATAAAACAAGCAGCGACTCTAAACTTTATAAAGATAGATAAGGTCCTACTTGAGTGAGATATCTAAAGGAAACAACACATCATCAAAGAACATTGGTTAAAAAAGGGGGCATTTACATACATGCCACAATTTCTATGTATTTATGAATATAACACCTAAACATTACTATTTACATTTATACCATCCAAATCATTCATATCACATCAAAAATACCACCATTTGAATATTTTAAAAGTGAAATACACCTTTTCATGCATATGTTAGGCGTTAGATATGTAAATACACAAGAATTGAGTGGTATGTATGTAAATCTTCCAAAAGAAAAAGCTGTAAGGTTTGTTTTCAATATTCTTTTAGTGGTAAATATTTTAATTCAACGTTAAAAAAATAAGATTAATCATAAAGATAGATTGTGTACCGCTCATTTGTCGAGCTTCCTTATTTTTCAATTCACTCAGAAATGAAACCAAGTCATTTTTACCTTTATAGGAACGCAAAGATTCATGCGGTAAATTAAATTCTTAGCTGCAATTGGTAGTGTCAAAATAGTCCTGTGACTATTACATAGGGTTATTTTAGTCCCAAAATCTATATAATTGTCAATTTAGTCTCCAAACTCTTTGAGGACTATTTTAGCCCAAATTAAAAAAAACTGGGGACTAAATTGATACTTTCATAGAGTTTGGAACTAAAATAACTCCCCACAAAGAGTGAAACTACCATTTTAACATTTTTCTCCATCAAGAATATAGAAGCTAGAAGGAACACAGATCAAAGCTTGAAGATTTACAATGAAGAGTCAAACAAGCAAATGAACTGAAGCACTAATAAAACCACTAAATTACCATAAATCGTTATCTTCATGAGAATATGTAAAGAGAGATTTTAGAGAATTATTCTTTATTTCAGCGAAAATACTAGCATTTACAGTTTGTGAGAATTACCAGAAGAGGTTTGTACTCTATTTCATGATTTCCAGCAGACCAAATCCATGGCTGATATGCAACACTCCGTTCAATAAGACGGCCCCAAGAGTCCCAGCGGTTCCCATCATTATCATGATATCTATCAGCATACGAGAGGTCACCAACAAATAAGACAGTTTGCCCTCCAGTTGTCATATAATGCTGCAGTGTTGATAGAGAATTGTACGTCTGACCCAAATCACCTATTAAATAGTTTCACAAAAAGATAAAGATTTATCACGTTCCATGCCATTAAAAATACAAATAGGATACTGTGTAAATGCATGTCTTTTAAAGTCATGTATTCAAGTTCGAACTATACTAGGTTTGCCGGGTTTAAAATTATGGTTCTGCAAACATGAAAAATTACCTAGAAATGGGATAAACAGGGGTGAAGACACCCACAAGAAGGGAGGTCAACGTTCATGTTCTAGGAGTAGTAGTGCAATGTAATTTGTTCGAAATTATAACTTTATGCCACAAATTTTTTAGAAGCTTACATATATTATTAGAAAGCACATGCTTCAACGTTTAAAAATAATCGAGCAAATAATAATACATCATACAGAAAAATCAGTCAATCAAACATGAACCTTGATCCAGCTTTTGACTTGAGAACTTCAGAAAAAAATTCAGGACCAGTTGTTTCTCTGATTTCAAAAACTTATAGAACAAAATATTTTGACAAGACAAACCCAACAAAACTAAAAGTGATATAATCAGAAGTCCAAATGAGCTCAAATCAAAAACTTAAAGAGGGTGTTTGCTCGCGAACTTCTAACAAGATTTAGGCCTGATATAATAGAAATCTGGCCAAATGAAAAAAATGGGAAGTTACGTCCAGTGCCCAGTTAAATCTATTTTTCTCTCCCTTCAGTTTCTTTTTGGATGTAAATCCGGATTTGTTAAATCCAAATATTTGATGGATTTAATTAAGTTAACTTGGGAAAAAAGCAATAGCTATAAGAACCTAAAATAAAATGTCAAACACATCTAATAATTTTAACTGGATTTAATCTCAACTGAACTAAACATTATTTTGAATTTAATAGTATATAGATTTGATAAATCCAGATTTACCGGATTTACTAGATCCTATTAAACGTAAACCCTCAATGCAGCCAAAAACCCCCAAAGTATGGTTGAAAACTTAAGTTAATATTTGAAGGATCGGACTATCGTTCAATCTTGTATTAATTATAGTCAAGCTGAGTGTATCAAAGATAAGAAACCAACAAGTGGTCCAATACAAATCTAAAGGACGCCAAATTATGGAATTAAAGTGTGGTGAAAAATTCAAAAAATAAAGGGTCAAATGATCTTCGAATATTGTATAATTATAGTCAAATTGAGTCAATCAACAGAAATAATCATAGCAGTCATAATCACTCAATTCGAAAATTATCAAGGCAATAAAATTTTGAATAAACGATTTATTATCAAAGAAACCAATACATCTCCGATTGAATGTGATGGAACTATTGCCAAAATAATCAAAATGTCACTCTAAAAAATTATAAAAGAGCTCAATTCTTTATATGAGAATGATCTCGACTAAAAATTAGAGAGAGCTTCAAGATCTAAGGAAATCTAGAGCTCTATCTAATACTAATGCTCAACAAACACTAGTAAATGTCATCGTCCAACCACCATCATTTGACTATCTTCATTCAACAGTTGTCGCTTGATCGTCATCACCCTCTTGACGCCACACGACCATCATCTCCTGATTGCCTCCACCTGACCACTGACACTCAACCATCATCATCCGACTATCATCACACTCGATTATCGTCGACCAATCATTGTCTTCACCCTCCACTACTTCCATTGCGATCATAATATATAGAACCAATATTTTGTCATCAACTTTATAATCACATCTTCTCAATTTAAAGGGAAGAGCAATTTGTTTTACTCTTCATCACTATAGTAGATTATTTTATCCAGATCATACCACGTAAATTTTTTTTTTAAGTTAAGAAATTAATGTCCCCTGTTTTTTTTCGTTTATCTATTTGCATGTGGTATCTTCATATAAAGTTAAAATTTTAAACACTTTCTCAGTACTGCCCTAGATGTTCTAGTACACAGTACTCGTGCAAAAAAGATCACTCAAGAGTTGTGTGCATTTGGCAACTCTATTCAAACTTCAAGTTAACATTGTAAATTTTGATTTGAGTTAAGTAAGTTCTTAAGCCGAAAAACACTTTGAATGAGCTAGATCGAAGAGTGTCCTAATATAGAGAATGTTAAGCCAAAAATTTAATATAAGCAAATAGATTGACTGCTCTCCTATTTTTACCCTAATACAAGTGAGTACAGAACGGAGAGTTAGATAACATTTTCACAAGATGCTGAATTTGACATAAAAATCGAATATTAATCGAAAATTAAATAATTTTTTGGCTCAAATAGAGCTCACGGTATGGATGAACAAGCTCAATAACAAGAAAAGCTTGCTAAAATAAAACCTGGATTGACCAAAATTTGGAGTAAATCAAGTTAGCATGAGATAAAATCAAAATGCACACTTAAGCATGTGAGAATTCAAGTAAAATACACTAATGTATACATTTATATTACTATTAATATGAATATGTGCCTGAACCGGCCGCCCGTTCCCTCTCCCAATTTCCTTTTCCACTCTCTTCCATAGAGGGAACTCATTCATCTTCTATTCCTTTCATATTTCTATTCAATTCCTATTTCTATTCTTTTCCTTTCGTGATGTGGGACTATTAAGCCCTTCGTGATGTGGGACTATTAAGCCCTCCGGACAGGTGGAGGAAGGGAGGTTAGTGTAGCCTTCCTGTAGGACCGGACCGGTCCAATCCAATTAAGTGTGACTTCCTTCTATGCTTGATTCTCTCATGCCTTGTTCCTCTGCCGCTCCTAGTCGTTGCATGTCACTCCTAGCCATTGCTCGATTTTCCCTTCCATTATTCACCTAATTCCTTTCCTAAGATCTTGTCATTGTTGTCTTTGTTCTTCCCTTATTTATGCATGTTTTTTTCTTAGGTCTAATGGGTTTTTTTTTCTGGTTTCAAATTTACCTTGATGACGTGTCCCTTCGGAGATATAGTAAAATACACTAATGTATATCCAACAAAGAGTGATGCTTCAGTTGTACCTCGCATAAGGTGATGATTACCCACACTATATCTCGCTTCCATCCACCGTCCAACAACACCACCTCCCACTGTCGCACCTCCGAGCCTCCTCCAACAAGTTGCAACCATTCGGACTCTTAGCAGTCACTGTCCCTCTTGTCGCACCTCCCAAGCTCCTCCAACAGGCCACAGGATCCCTCAACTTCACTCACCAGTCACCCCATCTGCTTCGCGAAGCCTTCCAGTGGATCGTCCACCTCTCTGGTGCCTTCCGCACTAGCCGCAGACCACCTCCTACACACTTTCGCCGACTTCCAGCACTTACTTCTACTCTAACGTTCTTCTAACAGTCACCATTCTACAGCCTTCATGCAGGCCCTCAACCCCTGTCCAATGCTTGCAATGATTGTTACTGCTTTTTGCTTCATTTTATTACTTGTTGAGTCGAAGCACTTTGCATTACTATTTTACATGTTTATGTTGTTTCCCGTCCAAGAGTCTTCTTGTAATTTTCTGAAACTCAGCAATAAAGTAATTTGAGTCATAGTTTGGGTTAAACTTGGTATCTCATTTCCTATTTATATTCCTTACCTATTGCTCTTCATTTCCTATTTCTATTCCATCTTCTATTCCTTGACTTTTTATATTTCCTTCCTATTCTAACTACTAGTACCTATTTTATATGTGTGTATGTGTGTGTAATTCTTTGTTTTATGTTTAGTTTTGATCTGAGTTTCTTGTTTGGACAGCCGTCGACGTCATCCTCTTCCCTCATATCCGACAACAAGATGGTGCTTCGGTTGTAACTCATTCGATGTGGTGATCTTTTCCAAGAGTTCAAGGGGTGCTCTGGATGTAACTAACTCCCGCGGGGATAGTTATCCTTACATATTCCCCTCACATGCTCGTTGTCATCTTCTTGGCGTTCTCGCCCCTTCCTGCTTCACTCCCACCCTCCAACCTGTCACCAACAGCCTCTCTAGTGCTCCGACTTGCTACCAATAGTCCTCTGATGCTCTGACATGTTGTTGACAACCCTCATGCACTCTGATCTGTTGTTGAAAGTCTCTCTAATGCTCTGACCTGATGGTAACAGCCTCTTCAGCACTACGACCTGCTGCCAACAACCCCTCCAATGCTCTGACCTACTGTCGCTAGCTTCTCCCACACTCTAACCTACTGCTGACAACCTCTCCAGTGCCTCACCCTACTACAGCAGCCCCTGCGGTACTCTACCAAGCTGTCGCAACTCCCTCCATAGTCATCCTACTGCTACCACAACCCCAAGTTGCATATCTGCTATCTTCCAGAAGCTCGCTCCCTTCGCCATCACCTTAATGTGTTCTTTTATGTCAGTTATTGTCTAATTCCTTTTTTGCGATGAGTCATCGTTGTAACTCTATTTAAATTTAGCAATAGTATTTATATTTCTTGTGGTTGGGTTAACTCCGGTATCAATTAGTGTCAATGCTAGCCCAACACTACTCGTATCCTAGAGTACCCTAGGATCCGCCTTAACCCCCAACCAAAATTTTTTTCATATTCCCAAACCTTATACATACTTCGACCTAACCCTAATTTTTTTTGCTGATTTTCAAAATCAGCAACCCCAAATTAATTTTTTGACACCGACAATTAGTCTCTTACACCCTCTTTCATCTCCCAAATCTAAACTCTAGTCATGCCACCAAGAAGATACATGCTCAAGCTTATCATGGAAAAGATATAGCGAGAGATCCGCAGGCTTCAGCGGAGGCTTACAGACATTAAGGATGAAAAACAGAGGAAGATTACCCTCAACCGAGATCAAGAAATTTGAAAAGGTAAAAGAAATAATTTCAACCCCTTCCATATAGAGGATTTCAATGATGAAGAAAAAAGGTTAAGGCATTTTGAAATCCAATATCAGAGGCAGCCGAGAGAAGAGCCAGTTATAGAAAATGGAAGAATCTGAAGGTGAAGCGAAGGATCCAGCATCAGTTGCTACCAGCTTACTATACACAGAAGATTCAGATTCTAGCTTTAGAAGTGGAGAGACTACATCATCGGGCGACCACCACGTTCAGAGCTCAACCTCAGAGTCTTACAACCAGATTAAACCCATATCATCCCGTCAAAAGAAAAGTTGATTAAGAATGGAGAACGGGTGGAACCAATTCAAGTCCCTAAATCTATCACATCCAGGAACTGTTGCAAGTGCCACAGATTTGAGCATATTGAATAAGAATGCACAACTAGGGGGGTGATTTGTTTCACTGAGCAGGGCGTTCTTGAAAAGATAGGTAATAACAAAGTAGACACTAAAGATGGTGAGGACACAAAGGAGGAGGATCAGCTTCAAGTTAAGGAGGAAAAGTTGCACATAGTTCCAGCTGAGCCTGTGGGAGAGACTCCAACCTATTTCATGGTAAGTGCTCAGGGCAGTCTTGAGTTTGAGAAAGTGACACCAAAGGCATGGCAATCTCAAATATCAGAACTTTAGACAATTCAAATCAATAAACTCATTCTTGAGTTGCCCCTTACTGAGGGAGGTCCAACACGTCATAAATAGGGTCCTTTTGGGCCATGTCGGGAAGAATACATAGAGCTATTCAGATGATCATCAGATGTCTCAACTGAAGGGATGAACACTAGCCTTGAAATTTATCTTATGAGTTTGATGGGAAAAGAAAATTTTCAGTGTAACCTAGGTCTTATCAGAGAAGAAGAGGTCTCTCCTGAGTGGTTGCTAGTGAGAATGGTGAAACCGACGCAAAGTCCACCCCATAGTTGATTTATCCTCCCATATTGGCTTATCACCTACATTTTGCTGAGTACGAGAAGTAGCAGAAGAATGTTTTGAGCTTAAGGGCTCAAGAGTTACAGTGCGGGAACCTATATTTATATACAGCCCCGGCTTAGGACGTGTCAAGAGATAATGCATATTTATTCTATCCAGGCGTGTTATGAAATGACAACAACATGATCGACTAATTAGGAAACTACACAATCTATATTACATTCAACATGACAAACTTAATTACGTGCCAGAAGAAGCCAGGAGGTTCAACGAATGAAGTCGAAGTTCCCCAAATCAGGGACACTGATGTGGGGCTTATTGGGTGGTCAACTGAACAGACCAGCCTCATGGGGGCTCAAATTACTTCCCCTTTCCTCTCTCAATTTTCTATTCAACTCCCTTCCATAGAGGGAACTCCTTCCATTTATTCCTTGCCTATTTCTCTTCCCTTCCTACTTCTAGTCCTTCCCTATTTCTCTTCCCTTCCTCTTTCTAGTCCTTGCCTATTTCTCTTCTTTTTCTATTTCTATTCCTTGCATATTTCTCTTCCTTCCTATTTTATTCCTTACTTTTTTTTTATTTTCTTCCTATTCAACTGCCGCCAATGTCCTTCTCTTCCCTTCTAGAGCTATATCCGACGGCGAGATGGTGTTCCAGCTATAACTCGTTCGAGGTGGTGATCTTCTTCAAAAATTCGAGGGGTTCTCTGATTGTAACTCTCTCCCGCGAGGATAGTTATCCTTCCATATTCCTATTACTTGCTCGTTGTCATCTTCGCAACATTCCCAACCCTTCCCATTTTACACCCTCACTCACACCTGCTTCCAACAGCCTCTCCAATGCTCTGACCCGTTGTCGACAACCCTTCAGTGCTCCAACATGCTGCCGACAACCCTCCAACATCTGATCTATTGTTGACAGCCTCTGTGGCGCTCTGACCTGTTGTCGACGGCATCTTTAGCGTTCCAACCTTCAATGACAACCCCTCCAATGTTTTGTTCTGCCACTGTCAGCCTCTCTCACACTCTGACCTGCTGTTGTTGATAGCCTCTCCAGTGCTCCACCGTGCTTCAACAGCCCCTCCAGCACCCTACCTGGCTACCATAACTCCCACCACAGTCATCTTGTT
>NEWO01000001.1:7697881-7747676 GCA_003013225.1 Phalaenopsis aphrodite
AGATCAAGCCAGCATATTGAATCAAATGACTTTAACCTAACTTGATGATGCAAACATCTTTGTCACTGAACCAGACATCCTAAGCCCTTGGAGGGGGTTCGGCTGACCCTCCTAAGGATCTAGGTTTGCTCCCCAATAGGGTGCAACCCTCTCATATTCAGCTGATATTATTTGCATGTTGTTTCTCATTTTTAGGTCAGTTTTTTTATTGTCTGTGTTAAGAAAGCCATCAGTGTCTCCTGTTTTCTCTTATAGGGGTTGTATCTAAGAGCAAGTGATATTTCGGTTGTATCCCGTTCAAAGGTCGTGATAATCCTTCAAGGGTCAAATGATGCTCCGGCTACAGCTCATTTCCACGAGGGTATTTATCTCCCACATCCTTCCCTCCGTTGTCGTCATCGTCGTATTTGTTGCTATCATCCAGAAAATAACCTCTTTGTTATTTTCCTGCAGCCGCCTACCACCTAACCACCTCCCACCTTGTCGTCATTCCTTCCAGCTGCCTTCCATGTTATCGTGAGCCTCCCATAATCTTTCAAGCACCTTGCCAGAACTTCCTTGTTGCAGCCACCTTACCAAAAAACCTACAGCAACCCCACCGCTCCTTCCAACAACTAGCCGTTGTCTTCCCTATTGCAGCAACTACCCTTTCCGGCTACCTCCTTCCTACTTCTGCCCACCTTTCAGCCATCTGACAGCTAGCTGCTGCCTTCCCTTGTTACCTTTCGACCATCCAGCTCTCCATACTTGTTATTTCTCCTTAAACCGCAGCATCACCACTCTCGACTAGAAACAAGTTTTGTTGTCTTTTGTTATTTCCTATTTCTGAGTGCCTTTAATTGTAATCTCTATTTGATTTCAACAATAAAATTTGCATTTCCGCTGTCATTTGAATTAATTTTAGTATTATTTAGTGTTAAAACTAGCCTAACCCTAGTTCTATCCTCGGGTTTCTGGCATCCACCTACCCACACCCAAACTCTACTCATGCCGCCAATAAGGCAATTATCGTAACCTAATCAGGAGTTTCCCATGGATGAGATGCAGTGGGAATTTCACTGAATGCTACGACGGCTTGCCGAACTTGAGGAAGGACCCTTACGTGGGGCAATCTCCACCTTTCTCTTACGAGTCCAAACACTCTAATCAATTGCTCGCTGCTGCAAATGTCATCTTTCCTAGTCACTCATTCGAACCCGACGAAATGGCCTTTGAAAGTGCAGTTGGCCTAGGACCTGCTTCCTAGGCTTAATAGTTTTCCTTACAATTGCTTGGTGGAAATAAATGGAGCTAATAATCGGGACAGCCATCGGGTGGATTCTTTGGCTTGGAAAACCATCACAGATGGGGCAATGAAGTTGAAAGGCATTATTCGTTGGGAAATTGCTGAGGGTAGAAATTTAGTATCCTCAATGACATTTAGATTTTCAACAGCTCCTATCCCAATGGCCCACATTTATCAATGTTGAGATGCCTGAGGATTTCCAGGTGGATTCTTTGGCTTGGAAAATCATCACAGATGGCGCAATGGAGTTAAAAGGCATTATTCGTTGGGAAATTGTTGTGGTGGAAATGTTAGTATTCTCAATGACATTCGGATTTGCGAGCAGCACCTATCCAAATGGTGCACATTTATCAATGTTGAGATGCCCGAGTATTTACAGGTGGATGTCCTTATTGTGGAAGGGAATTGGAATGTCATTTTGATGTAAATTTGGTTTGGGTTGGAGCTCATCAACACTATCCGTGAGGTGCAACCCTTAGGGAGGTCTCCAACCGACCAGGCAACAATTTTTCCCACACACTTGGGACGATCAATCACTGCTTTTATGTAAAATAGAATGTTTGATGGGGAGCCCAGCTGCAGCACTTGGATCAGAAAGCTGAAAATTCATCCTAGGGAAGCCACGTCTTCGTGGCGTCTTCTTAAATGCGATCCCTACCACCTTGTGGGTGCACAGAATGAACATTGGTGATGACCCCTATCGTCCTTGGGGATGTGAGGAAGTTCAGGTACATCTATCACTTCCAAATGTAAAGTTCTTATGGCCATTTTTTAGGTCCTTTTGAAATTGGGGTTCAAAATCCCAACTTCATTAATTTGGACGATGTTTGCAAGAAGGTGAGGAACTACCAAAGCAACTAGATGCAGTTGAAAGAATCTATTGTGGAGCTGTATACCAATGCGGAGAAACAAGGTCGTTCCTATGGGACCCCGATGGGAATGGCCTCGACCATTCTTCCCACCCACACCCACACCCACACCCACACCCACACCCATGCTTACCCCAACCCTGATGGCAATGGGGCACCACTCAGCCAGATAGGCTGTCTCATCTCCTCCCTCCAAGTTGGGCCCCTTGCAAACTTGTGAGTGATCATCCAGAACGAGGAGAGAGAGAGGAACACCTGAATCCCTCTGTGGGAGTGATTCCAGTGTAGAAGAAAACAAGTCACGACGCTTTGGAATACAGCATCGAGGAGGCCAAAAGATGACGTGCATATTGGAGGATACAAAAATAAAGTGGTTGTTGGAGAATACAAAGACAAAACAGTGAAAGAAGACATGTTGGATCTTGAGGGGAGGATGAATTATGATAACTTCATAGAGTGGCTGCAAACCGTCGAGCAAGTTTTTAATACAAGAAGGTACCAGATGACCGAAAGGTGAAGCTTATTGCTATCAAGTTGAAGAAGAACGCCTAATTGAGGTGAGCGCATCTGAAGAGGGAAATAAATAGAGAAGGACGGAGCCATATTACAACCTAGGTGACAATGAAGATAGAGTTGCAGCGACAGTGCCTACACCCATGCTATCGACAGGATCTTTTCTTGAAGTTCTACCATCTGTAGGAACTTATTAGCAGAGGAGTACATAGTGGAGTTCATACAACTTAAGCTGAAGGAGCCAAAGGAGCATGTGTAGTCAAGTGCTCGGGAGGCATGAAGCCCACATCGGCAATGTGGTTCAGCTACAACCTTACTGGCCTTTGAGTGACGTTCAAACCTTAGCATTGAAGGTGGAGGAACAGTAGAAGCGGATCAGGCACCCACCGTCATTCAGACATCCACTCACGGTTGAAGACATCAGTAGGAGCACATCTAAGGCATTTGAGAAGTTTGATAAGGAGAATGATAAAGCTACCCAGAGTGGAAGCTTGCCCAATGTTGTCTTGCCCAAGAAATGCTTTAGATGTCATGATTTTGGACACGTCGCTTCCATTTGTCTGACAAGCCGAGTTGCATCCTTCACCGAGCAAAGTGCATAGGAGGAAGTGACCAATGAAGAGGCAGCTGAAAAGCAATGAGTAGTGTCAGCTTCCACCGATATGGGTGAGATGCTCATAGTTCGACGGATCCTTCGGATTGAGGCTACGAGGGAACAACACTCCGTTCACCAAAACATATCCTATACCAGCTGCACTGTGAAGGGTAAGGTATGCAGTCTCATTATCAATAAAGATAGCAGAAAGAATGTGTCATCTACATAAATGGTGGACAAGTTGGGTCTCACGAGTCAAAGGCATTCTCATCTCTATTTCACAGTGAGGTTGAAGAAAAAGAACAGATTCAGCATTGACAAGAAGTGCCTCGTAGAGTTCTCAATTGAGCATCAACTACAGGATCAGGTGTGATGCGACGTGGTGCCAGTGGATGCTTGTCATATCCTGTTGGGGAGACCATGGCAGTTTGACTGTGGATCTTAGCATGATGGGTACAGAAAAACCTACATATTTACTAAGGATAGAAAATGCATCGTTCTTTTACCTTCTGCAGAGTCTGAGGTGATAGATGTGATAGAGGATGGCGGGACGAAAACACGGGTTCCAGACACGAGTTAGCGATTACAACGAAAGTTTCAAGATAACTTGTTCAATAGCTTTCCTCCATGGTCGATACCGTTAGAGAGAGTTCAATTTGTTCTCACATCAAATAGGGATGAGCCAATCTTATGTTATCGTTGGAAGACCCTACAGAGTATACTTGGCATTAAGCCCAAGTTCAGTTTAGCAATGTACCTTCAGATAGTGGAACTGATATGGGTAACTACTAGCAAGTGGAGAAATTTTCCCGGGTTTTTTTAGAGACATTGAAACTGAGAGGGGAATTCAGGTGCTCATATTGACGCAGTTGAAGATCCTTCAATCCTAGGAGGTTACAGTAGCTCGAAACCTTCAAGACAGAAGCATCGATGAATAAGTTCAAAGCTCCCCTAGTCCCAGGAGACTGACGCAGGCGTCTCCTGCGCCTAGGTGGGATGCAAGATTTTTCGCGACCAAAAAAGTGTCTGACCACTCACTTGGATCGAATCGATTCAAGTTTTTGCATGTTGAGGAGTCGACCGGTCCTCATGGGCTACTCATAATTATCCTATTATTATAAATTTTCATATCTGATATTCTAGGATTAGCTTTTGTCGTGTTTTCTGTCGAGACAATCGTCGTTGTCTTTGTTTTCCATTTTTAGGACTGTAAGGGTGATGGGTGGTCCGGTTGTATCTCGTTTCGAGATGATAACTATCCTCAATTTTTCCTTCCTCTGCAACATTTTCTCCATTGCCTCCATCACCGTACCAGCTATAGGGGCCTGACAACAGTTTTCATTGATTGTTTTTATCACAACCTGGTCTGGTGTTTAAAATTAACCGAGGCGGGAACCACGATCAAACAGTATTAACATTTCATTTTAATTTCCATAAATTATTTTAGAAACTTTTAATATATAAAAGAACCACTAATCTATAAAGTACAATAAAATTAAACATTCAGAAATAACAACATAATCTGAAAACCACACCACAAACCAGTACTGAACAATTTATAAAATCTGAAGGAAACAGTAAAAAAAACTACAACACATGATAATTAATAACTATCAGCTGCATTCCTCCATCTGTAAACAAAATCTCTCCTATCAGACATCAACCTAAAGTTTTTCTTCTTCTGAAAGAAAACATTAATCCCAACTATAATTTTGACTTAGTGAGTAATTATATATTTAAATGCATTAATTTATGATGTTTATACTATGCATGAATGATAAAAAAAAATGCAGCTCGTTATTTTACAAAATCTTGAATTTAATTTTAATTTTATCCTTTCTCATTTTTCTTTAAGTGTTCATCATTTTAATTTTTTTAATAGTCATAACAGGATTACCGCCATACCCGATATATATTCTAAAATATATACTCGAGTGTACCCTCAAAATATACCCATAGGTATCTTCATATGTACCTGAATGTACATCTTTATCATTTCTTCAATGTGCACGGGTAGATCGCATCTCTGCTAGTACCATATCGGGATAATCATGTATAACTTAACATTTACATTTCCTTTCAGATAAATTTAAAATCCTTTAAAATGTGTATTCATATGATCGTAATTTTCCTCCCATTTGTGACATCATTTTAGACTATCAAAATGCAATACATAAATGAAATATCTGATTTAAATCATTTAATAAAGCAATTATTCATTCAATCAAACATTAATTAATTGCATAAAAGAAAATAATCACTCATTCCAGAGACCTCTGTAATAGTTTAGCCCTTCACTTTTTTGGACAACCACCTATATTAAGTGAAAGTACATACCTTAATTAAGAACCCTTCACTATAAATATATATCTTTAAGTTAAATATTCTACTCAATTCTCCTCATAAAATTAATATCTACCTCATGTTATTAAAATAGATATATAGATAAAAATATAAGCAATTACCTCAACTTATCTCTTACTTGCTACTTAAAATCCACAATCCAAAGACCTAATCTTTGAATCTAACTTTCTTATATCCCTGTTTCATATCATAATATTAGCATTATATAAATAGCGCACACACAATAAATTCATTAACAAGTTTATGAAAATTCAACGTACCTTAAAATATTTCGGGTGCCCGACAATCTTCTTTTCCCTCTCATATGAAATTCGTGTTACTCCTTCCTTAAAATTCAAAATTTAAGTAACTTCAACTCTTATTCAAATAAATTTTTGTTAGCACTTCTTTAATTAAACCTATAATCACATACACACATATAAAATAATATATTAATTAATTTAATTAACTATAACACTTTGCTTTCGCTTAAACTTTTTGACCTGCTATATCCTCAAGCTCGACCACGCGAGCTCTTCCTCCCCCTTCTTCCTTTGATCCTATCTCGCCCCAACAGAGCATGTGAGGCTTTTATTCATCCAGAGAGCAATAAAATGTATCGGGATCTCAAAGAAGCATTTTGGTGGTCAGAATTGAAAAGAAATGTGATAGAATTTGTGACTAAGTGTCCCTCATGTCAACTAGTGAAGAAAGAGCATTAATGTCTTGTGGGTTAGTTGCAGCATTTACCTATTCCAAAGTAGAGATAGAAGGAGATTGCGATGGATTTTGTAATTGGGTTGTTGATATCACGCCAGAGTCGTAATGTTATATTGGTATTCATCGACAAATTGACTAAGCTTGCCCATTTCTTGCTTATAGACATACAGATCTGAAAAGCTAGTCAGATTATATGTGGATTAAATTGTGATGTTGCACTGAGTGCCAAAGTTTATTGTCTTCGACAAAGTTGGCAATTTACTTCCAGATTATGGAAGAAGAAACGGGAAGCTTTGGGCATGCGACTGACTTTTAGTACAGAATTTCACCCTCAGACAAATGGTAAGTCAAAGAGGACTATTCAAACTTTGTAAGATCTACTAAGGTTATCTTTCATTAACTTTAGTGGATGTTGGGAATCACATGTACATTTAGTAGAGTTTGCTTATAATAACAGTTACCAAGCTAGTGTCGGGATGATTCCATATGAAGTCTTATATAAAAGGAAGTGCAATACACCTTTATATTGGGTTGAAACAGGTGAAAGAATCAGAGATAAATTGGTTGATGATGTTATTAAGAAAATTAGATTGATCAGTGACAGAAATATTATGATGGGGGATCGTTACCTGTAAGAATAATATCGTCAACATAGAAAATAAGGATTGCTACCTGGCCATTAGAGGAATGTCGGAAGAAGAGAGTATGATCCGATTGAGCCTGAGTAAAATCATGATCCACGATCACCTTTGTGAACTCAACAAAACCAAGTTCTTAGGGATTGTTTTACCCCATAGAACTTTTGCAGCGTGCACACTTGACCGCTTGAGACAATTGAGTCAAAGTCAGGAGGAAGAGGTATGTATAACTCTTTTGTAAGCTCTCCATTCAAGAATGCATTCTTAACATCTAGTTGGAATAAAGGCAAAACCACAGTCACCATAAGAGACAACAGGACCTGAATAGTATTTAACTTAGTCATTGGAGCAAATGTCTCCTCATAGTCAACTTCGTGGGTCAGTGAGTATCCTTTGACAACGATTCGTGCTTTGTTGCGTTCAAAGGATCTATCAGAGTTGAATTTGGTGTTGAAAATCCATCGGCACCCCACAGCTTTCTTACCCTAATGAAGATCAACAACGTCTAATGTATGGTTCCGCTGAAGGGCATTCATTTCTTCCATTGCTACTATTTTCCAAGCTAAATCAACAAGAGCAACCTCAATAGTAATTGGGAGCTAATGGTCTGTCAAGTTAGTAGCAAATGCTCTGTAGGTCGGCGATAAACTGCGAAAAGAGGCATATTTTGTCATTGAATATAGAAAGCATGTATGATTGCGTACCTTATTCGGAGAACTCATCTCCTCATTTGGAGGAGTCGTGTTGAGAATGTCGCTTAGAGTGGAGTCAAGCTCCTGTAAGGAGGTAGCAAGCTCCAAAGTAGAAGCATTGGGATGAGTGCACAGAGTGTAGACACGGATAGTGGGGGGAAGAGATGGTGCACTCAACGGAATATGGGACCCTTGAGTGGCATGAACAAGACACTATCTAAGAACTCAAGCTCCTCACTTGGGGTTGAGCTAGGAAAATAGGGAACATTTTCAAAGGAGACATCAACACTTAAATAAATTTTGTTTGTGATAGGATCAAGGCGCCAATACCCCGTGTGAGTGACGGAGTACCCTAGGAAGATACATTTTATGGATCTGAGATCAAGTTTACTCCAAGTGGGGGCAATGCTCCAATCAAAGGCAGTGCACACAAAAATTTCGAGATCTAATGTGAAGAAGACCAGATTGGCAGAGAAGTATGACATCAAGATGGCTAAGGGGATTTAAAACGTGTGAATTTTAAAGGGGACTCTATTTATGAGATAGGTAACTGAGAATGACATCATTCAGAAAACATTTCGAGAAGTTGGATTGAAGCATAATGGAGCGAGCAACATCCAGCAATGTATGTACACGAGATATGGTGGAGGATGCCCTTACTCATCAATAATTCACTCAAAATAGAGTTGAAAAACTCATAGTCATTATCGATCTGAATGACTTAAATTAGAGTTTTGAATTGAGTTAAAACGAATGTATAAAGTTCTGGAATGTGAAAACAACCTTCGATTTGTCTTTTAAAATATTAACTCACGTTATCTGAGTGTGTTTATCAATCAAAGTCAAGAATCATCATTTATTGGTGTAGCTAGAAGGAATGAGAGAAAAAGGATTAGAATGTAAGTGTGGGTGGGTTATGAATGAGAGAAAAAAGGATCGGAATATGTGTAAGTGTGGGGTGGGTTATGAACCTAATGATGTTTGGCTAGGTGACATATATTACAATTGGAATTAGAAAGATTTTTATTAGAAAACATCAAAGAACACATATTTTTTAAATATTGGAAACTAAGATGACTCAAACAACAATGCAAAAACATAATGAGACATTCAATGACTCGAGATAAACTACAACAGTGGTGTGTCCTCACTCTTTGTGTTCTTCTCTTGAAAGTAGTAGAGTCCAGCTACCCTTTCAGCAGTTTTAATTATTCTCTCGAATGACGTCCTTAAAAGCACAATCATCATAAGAGAAATTAGCAATGCAATCAATATCATTCGTTAACTTGCTGACAGATAAGTTACATTGCAACAGAAAAACATGTAAAACAAACTTCAGAGTTAAACTTTCATTAGTAAAACCTACCATTCACTAGTAATGGAACTAACTACATGAGTTGTCGGCAATTCTGACAACATCTTTCCCAGAGTACATATAGTAAGTTGAGAAAGCTTGTGAGCATCTAGTCATGTGATCTGTGACATCTGATTCAACAATACATGGACTAGAAGAGGAAAAAATTGTGAAAGTCATTGAAAAAATACCTTGTCATACGTGGGAGGACGACGAACTCACAAAGAATTGATTAGCTCCAAGTACCTTGATTAACTGCTCCATCTGGTTTTTTAGAAAGAGTCGGTTGAACTGTGGTAGATTCGGATGTCGCCGTGAGGCCCTTGATAGTGGAAGATTTGATCGAAGATTTATATGTTGGTTTACCGTGAAATATATAACACTTGTCTCAGGTGGGGTTGGGTATGTGACAATAATCAAAAGTGGGGTGACCGGTCCGATGCGGCATGGACGAGGGTTCAGCACTATTCAAGATCAAAGCGGATGATTCGATTGAAGGAATAGAAGTGTTGAGCATGACAAGTCTCTGGCTTTCTTCCCGATGAATCTTGGTGAAAGCAGCGCAAGCAGGAGGAAAAGGATCTCAACATAGAATACGACACCGGACTTGGACAAGGTCTTTATTGGGCAGCCAGTAAATAGAACATACGATCCTTTTTTACAATCTTCTGAAAGAGAGAAAGGTCTACTAAAGAATACCGAGAGTAGTCGTAGTACAGGTCACATTTCATCCATAGTGCAACAAGGTCATTATAGTACCGAGTCACGGTTCTTAACCTCTGTTTTGACTTCTGGATTTTCTTATACATCTCAAAGAGTTAGTCGGAGTTTCCTACATCTGAGTAAGCATCACGGACTGTCATCCAAAGGGTACTAGCTGAAGGGAGGAAAATATATGAACGACCAATCAAAGTCTCCATGAAGTTGATCAAACACAGCTTCCCAAGCTCCGTAGGGTCAGTCATTGGAGGCTCAAGAGTCATACTGCGAGGTGACCGAAGTTCCCGCGTCCCTTGATGAACAAAGGCACTATTTGGGATCATTAGAGAAAGTTGCAGTCATTCAGTTTATGGATTATGATCAAGAGGTTCATGATGACTTCTGGTCCTCCAGTTTGCGGATGGATTGAAATCGGTGTCGACCCTCCAGTGGACTCGAGCACGCCGACGAGAGAAGGCTCGGTGGAGGAGTCCGCCATAATTCCAGCTAAGCCAAATGCGATACCAAGGTGCCGAGACAAAGAAGGGTCTCTGATTGAGGACAGAAAAAGAAGATCCCACGACTGAACAATACTCTATTTTGCAGTTGGGAAAAAACTAGGTTTGTTGGAGAGAATCCAGGTTAGCAGAAGGGAATCTGATGGCTAGAATCACCCTCAAGACAGTTCATCGGCCTTTCTACAAAGAGACAACGCCGGTAGAAGGCCAGTAGCAAGGCTTGCAGTGAGAATGGTGCAAAGTTGGGCAGAAGAAACCTTGCAGAGAAGGAACTGCAGGTTTGAGGCTCTAGGGTTAGAACTATGTTTTTGATACCATGTTGAGATTTGGAATAGTGCAACATAAATTATTGATAAAAGAAATGCTATTTAAACTCAATTACAATCAAAACAAAAAAGGAAAGCAATAAAACAAAATAATAACAAATGGGAAAGAAAGTATAAAACAAATAGAAAATATGTGATGAGGGAATAAAAGCTAATAATAAGTAATAATTTCTAGGGATTGTATTCGAAAACTAATAGAGATTATATTGCAGATGAATCTAGTAGGGTGATAGCAGACTCAGTTGATATTCAGCCAAATTTGACTTATGATGAGGAGCTAAAAGGCTCTTGGATTATAATGTGAAGAAGTTGCGAAATAGAAAGTTCCTTTTTGTGAAAATTTTATGGAAGCAGGAGCCAAGAAAGAATGCTACTTCGGAGAATGTCTCTGAGATGCAAGAAAAACCCTTAGCTTTTTTTTTAGGTATGTTTAATTTCATGATTATTTTTAAATTTTATGGATGAAGATTTTTTAGGGAAGATTGTAAACTGAATTTTAAATAAAATAATAAAAGAATAAGAATAAGAATAATAATAATAAAGGAGTGTAGGAGGTTCGAGGAGACACACCCCCTCGGAGGAATCTTATCGCATAACTCTTTTATTGTTTCTCATACGAAACAGATAAGCGAACGAAGGAGAGAGCGGAAAGATCGAGGAGGAAAACCTCTCCTATGTGCATGGAAAGAAGTTGAGCATCTTGGCACGGTGCTCGCGAAGGAAGCGAAGGAGAGGAAGAAGCACAAAGAAAAAACCTTTGTGCAGTGCTCGAGTGTAGAGATCGAAGGAGGAAATCTTTAACATCAAGCACCTTTTGCAAGAAGGAAGCGACGGGTGCTTATGGCGGGTCAAGTCTAGACCAAAGAGAAGGAAGAAGGTTTGTCGTGTCGTCTTCGCATGCAGAAGAGGGAAGACGTGGCTTTGGCACTGTAGAGTCGTGATCGAAAACTTAAAGAAAGAGGAAGAACGAGCGGCTCTATTGAAGGGGGAAGAAGCTCAGAAGCAACGTGAAGTGAGGAGCAGAAGCCTTGCATGCTTTGTTTGGGTGAGAAGAGACCGAAGGAAGAAGGGTTTTGGGGGGGGAGGGGGAAGCTCGCGTGGTCTAGTGTGAGGTTAGGGCAAGGCCGAACAATTTAAGATAAGGTGAAGTGTTATATTTAATTGAGTTAATTAATATATTATTTTATATGTGTTTATGTGATTATGAGTTTAATTAAATAATTGTTAACAAAAAGTTAATTGAATCAGGATTGAAGTTATTTAAATTTTGAATTGTAAGGGAGTAACACAAATTTCAAGTGAGGGAAAAGGAAAATTGTCAGGCACCCAAAAAATTTTAAGGTATGTTAGATTTTCATTAAATTAGTTAATGAATTTATTGTGTTTGTTATTTATATAATGTTAACAATATGATTTGAAACAAGGATTTAATAAAGTATGATTCAAAAATTAGGTCCATGAATTATGGATTTTAAGGAGCAAGCAAGAGATAAGTTGAGGTAGTTGTTTATATTTTTATTTATATACATATTTTAATAACATGAGTTAGATTATGAGTAGAATTCAGGAGAATATTTGATTCAATGATGTATATTTAAAGTGGAGGGTTCTTAATTAAGGTATGCACTTTCGAGTGATACAAGTGGTTGTCTAAAGAGGTAAAGTGAAGGTTTAAGCTATTTCAAAGTTCTCTTGAAAGCAAAGTGGATGATTATTTTCTTTTATGCATTAAATTAATGTTTGATTAAATGAATAATTACTTTATTAAATGATTCAAAACAAATATTTTGTTCATGTATCGCATTTTGAAAGTCTGAAATAGTGTCACAAATTGGAGAAAAATAATGGACATATGAATGTATGTTTTAAAGGGTTTTAAATTAATATGAAATGAAATGAAATGTAAATGTAAATCTTAAGTCATACAGAATTACCACCATATGGTACTAGCAGGAGATGCGATATACCGGTGCAAGTTAAGGAAATGGTAAAGGTGTACCTTCGAGTGCAAATTGAGGTACATAGGAGCACATTATGAGGGTTATCTTCGAGGACTTTTTTAGGATATATTCGGATATAACGATAATTCTGTTATGATAATTAAAGAAGTTAAAATAGTAAATACTTAAAGTAAAATGAGAAGGGATAAAATTAAAGTAAAATTCAATGTTTTGTAAAGTAATAAGCTGCATTTTCTTTCGTTCATTTATGCATAGCATATGCATCATTGTTTAATACATATAAAGATTATAAACAGTTGAAATTAATGTTTTCTTTCAGGAGAAAAAAAATTTAGTTTGATATGTCTGGTATGAGTGATTTTGTTTAAAGGAGGAAGACTACAGCTGATAAGTATAAGTTATGATGTGTTATAGTTTTTTTTTTACTGTTTCCTGTAGATTTTATATACTGTTCAGTACTGGTTGATTTGTAGTTTTCAGATTATTTTTGTTGTTTTTGGATGTTTAATTTTATTATACTTTGTGGATTAGTGGCTCTTTTATATATTGAAAGTTTCTGAAAAATTTTATGGAAAGTAAAATGAAATGTTAATACTGTCTGACTGCAGTTTCCACCTTTCAACCCTGCAGCAACCCCAACGCCTCCCTTCCAACAACTAGTTGTTGTCTTCCTTACTGCAGCCGTTGTCTTTCCCGACTGCCACCTTCCTCCTACCCCGTTGTCGCCCACTTTCCAGCTATCTTACAGTCAGTTGCTACCTTTCCTTCAGCAACCGTTGTCTTTCATGCAGCAACCATCATCTTCCCTGCAATCGCAGCCTTCCCTTGTTGCCTTTCAACTATCCAACCCTCCATACTTGCTATTTCTCCTTAAACCGCAGCACCATCACCCACGATCTAAGCCTCGGTTGAGTTTGTGTTGTGTGGTTTGTTATTTCCTATTAAGTAATAAAAGTTGCAATTTTGTTGTCATTTGGGTTAACTCCAGCATCACCTGAGCTGCGGTAAGATCAACTCTAGAGTGGGTCATTCATAGAACTAAGTGTTGGGAGAACTTGACTGGAAGTGGAGAAAAAAATTGAAGATGCTCAACAAAACTGCAGCAGCAATTGGTGGCCAGCCATAAAAAATATAACACATGTTGACTTTATGAAGTTGAAGGTACAAAAAAAAAACATCACGGTATAGTTAACGCCATTGAAAAAATACCCAATGCTGAAAAAGCCGGAAGCAACGTGTCAGCAGATAACTTAATCAGATGTTTAATTATAAAAAAAATAAATAAAAGGTTTATTTAAAAATTTGGTTATTAATTTAGCAAGGCAGCATTCACATATATGGCATTTAGGTTCCAAAAATAAATAAATAAATAAATTAGTAGTAAAGTTAAGCCTCTGTAAAAAATGAAAGCCAAACTTACCTATAATACCAAAGGTGTAGGAAGTATCTGCATCAATGTCAGGGGGTGTGTCAAACCAGAATTCTCGAGCAGAACTTCCCGCTCCAATCTTATAATAATACCTGGTGTTATACTGTCATAAAAACATCGAAGTCCTGAGAATTAAAATACCCGTTGATTTATGCTATCTTAGTAGTGTACAAAAAATTCAGCAAAAAATTGGGAGCTGAATTTTTTTCATTAGAAAAGTCATGCCCATGGCCAGATATATTGCTTTATCAATATGTCTACATTTCTTTGGGTGCAAAAGAGCTATAAGAAACCTAAAACCAGAAGGATCATTTAGATATATACCGCCGAATTATTATGTATTTACATATCTAACACCTATACTTTCATATTTACATGCATAACATTCTAATATTTAATATCACATCAAAGACACCACTACTACTACCTTCTTAAGAGTAAAGTGCATATTTTCATGACACCAAAGTGTTACAAATGTAAATATCAAACTTTAGGTGTTAGAAATGTAAATACAAAGGAATTGTGTGGTATGTATGTAAATTTCCCACACCATAAATGGAAACATCAATAAGACAATAATCTAAGTAATCATTGAAAGCATGCTGATAGCAAGTTGCAAGCACCCACTATAAGAATATCGAACTTCTGAAGCTACACGATAGAACAATTTATTAACTGCAATCCAATGTCTTTGAAAAGACGGGTGTCAAAAACCAAAAACCATAATGTCAACAGATTATTTGTTACGGCAAGTAATTGCAGATGTAATTAAGTTTCACAGTTAATGACAATGAAATATGACATTAAACTATATAGCATACTTCAGAAAATATGTGCATTCTATCCAAAAAGCAACAAAAAAATTTATATCAATCCAAGCTCAAGGCAACAAAGCAACATATATCTGGACATAGATCAAAATCATATTTTCCCTGTAAATTTAATGGCAAATCTGTAAGAGAATACCTCAAGTCCACTAAGAAGGCAGTGGTGAATGTACCCAGATTTGTAATTGTAGAAAGTATAGTTTCTAAGCGTTCCCTGAGCACTAAGATTATATTTATTTTCAGATTTGCCAAAGAGCACTTCACTAGACCCAGGCTCGATCATGTTCACCCATGAAACAATGACAGCTTTCCCCTCATAATCGCCTTGAGTGATATGAACCTAAAGGGAAAATAAAGTAGGAAAAGCAAAAAATCTGTTACAAGATTTATAAATCACAAATACAGAACTTAACAATAAGATAATTAGAAAAATTAAAACATAAATTAACTGAAATTAGAAAATAGGGGGGTATCGCCATAAGAAATATCCTAAAAATGCAATTAAACAATCAGAAGAAAGTTTGAAATGGAGGGGAGCAATTAAATCATCAATCAAAGGTTGAAAAAATAACAGGTTGGAGGATGCAGAAAACTACTTGACAGTATTTTGCAATTATAAATGTAAACAATATTTTGGTTTATAAAAAAAAATGGATATCTGAGATGTTGCGGTATCCTTTTACCAAATAATTTATGAAAACAACTGACAGTTTAGATGGCCTGCTCATGATTATTCAATTTCGCTTTCAATAGAAGTCTTGAAACACGGACTATTTAGATACATGAGGCTTGTTTACTAGAAATAAAATGTAATAATTCATAAAGTATACCCTAAGTATCAGAAAAAATTTGCGTACGATAGACGTACGCAGCGCTGCGTACGATTTTGAGGTTATACCGAGGGTATAAGGGGGTTATATCCACGGTATAACCTCTTGTAACCTCCATGTAACCTTCTGTAACTTACTTGTAACCTATTAATTAATTTTTAATATATGATAACAGAAGCGTGGAACTTATTGTAGGTTACAAGTATGTTACAGAAGGTTATATGGAGGTTACAAAGGGTTATACTGTGGATATAACCCACTTATACGCTCAGTATAATCTCAAAATCGTACGCAGCGCTGCGTACGTCTATCTTACGCAATTTTTTCCCTAAGTAGCAGACTAAGTTCAATTAAGATGACATCTAGAAGATAAAAAGGAGGTGAAAAAATGTAGATGCCTAAAATCTCCCAATCTTCTAGAACAATGGTTGTTCTCAAATAAGGAAAGTTCGGGTGATAAAATGAAGAAGTGTCACAGGAGTGTTACGGGATAAGAAAATACTCGTGCAAACGTAAAAGTGAATTTTACAAAAATGCAATTATGTCAACTATATTGTAAGGGTATGAGCCTTTAGAGAAAAATAATCACTAATAGGCAATTTGAGAATGATGGAAATGAAAATGTTAAATTTCTGTAAGGCGAAACTATGAAAGTAGAATGGTTGAGCTTAAACTTAAGCGGTTTAGGCATGTTAATAAAAGGTGGGAAATGCACCAAGAAGATAGGCAAATAAAATTAATAACTATTGAATCCAAAAATGTCTGTGAATCACCCATAATATATAGAGTGTCATTAACTCAGCAAAGCTCCAATTCTCACATTGGATGCATCACACTCTACCTCGAATACTTAATTGCAATATGGGAGTGCTAGACTGGGGGCTTGAGTCACATCCCTTTAAAGCATCAAAGCTAGTTTGAGCATCATATGACCAAACAAATTAATTAGCCTTGAGAAACTCTGTCAAAGGTGTTGCAATCGAGCAGAAATTCCTGATAAATTTTCTGTAAAAAGAAGTCAATATGGGAGTGCTAGAATGAGGGCTTGAGTCACATCCCTTTAAAGCATCAAAGCTAGTTTGAGCATCATCTGACCAAACAAATTAACTAGCCTTGAGAAACTCTGTCAAAGGTGTTGCAATTGAGCAGAAATTCCTGATAAATTTTCAGTAAAAAAAAGTCAAACTATAGAACTGCCATACCTGAATAAATGATTAGGGTATGGGCTAGGACACAATAGCATAGATCTTCATTGAGTCCATATCAATGCTAACAGCTAAAACAATGTATCCCAAAAAGTATGTCTGCAGTATAAAAAAATGACACTTCTTTGGATGATTGTACAATTGCATTTTTTGAAGAACCACAAAAAATCACAAATGCAGCAAGTACTCCTCTAAATTGATGTACACCATGGTGCCATCAAAATACATAATCATAATTTTTTTAATGAAACTCAAAAAACCCGATTCACCAGCGACATGAAAGTACTCGGGCCATTGGACAAGCTAAAGGGCATGCCTGTCCACAACAATCCATCTCCTATTTTCTTCCACTCATCCTCTGGTCTCAACCTGATCTGGAGATATCCACTATGCAAGTCAATCTTGGAAAAGATGCGGCTCCATGCAACTGATCAAGCAAATAGTGTAGTCTAGTATGTTGCGACCATCCTTTTAGACACAATCAAAGCTGGCACAGCACATAGATTGGTACTCTCACGAATTATTCCTCATATCATCATATCCTCAACCTGCTTCTATAGCTCCTCATACTATTGGTCGTATCCTATAGGTTTATTAGAATATTTTAATGGCTAGTAATAGCCATTATTTAGTTCTAATTATTCTGATTTATTTCCTTTCTTTTTCTATTATATTTAGTTTTATTTATTTCCCTTTCTATTATATCCTAAGTTCAATTTTTTCCCCTCTAGTAGATCCTATAATGGGTATAAATACCATTTTTGTATCAATAAAAAGTATCTTGGGTTATATTCATGGTACCAGAGTCATGCCCTAACCTAGTTGTCGGGTGGTTCTCCCTGCAGCCGGCTATATCTACATCCAAGTTCTTGCAGCCGACTAGGTCTGCCCTTCCCTAATCTCGGCTCCAAGATCCCACCTCCAAGACCTCGTCTCCAACTTTTGCCAAAGTCCAAGAATTTGAAGGATTCTCACCTCCAAAGCTGGTTCCCGTCTCAAAATGTGTGCCAAGAATCCCAGACAGTTGTTGTTTGTGTTGTTGTATTAAGACAAAATTCTACTTGAATTCTGCCAGGTTCCAGCATCTGCTAGCTTTTTCTCTGCCAATATTATGTCAGATTCCATGTTGTATTAATACAAAAGTCTGTCAGATTCTAGCTTCAGATTTCTTCCAGTAAATTTGATCTGCCGGAAACTTCGTCACCAGCCAGAAGATCTTATCCTCACAAGGACATTATCCTTCCCTCTAGTAGTCGGAACCCTACGATGTCTTAACAACCTAACATCGCATTATGCTCAATCGAAACCACTGCTGACTACTCCAACACTAAGCCATCATCAGGTGTTTTTCATACCACCAGAGGATCAATTCCAACCTTCGTTTCTCTATAGATCGAAGAGCAAGAAAACAACATTAACTTCTTGATCACTACTCGTAAACTAAACGACAGCAACATTCTCTAATATTCTCAATCTGAATCTTTATTCATTAAAGGGCGTGAGAAATTTGGTCATCTCACTGGTATTATTCGTAAACCTGCAAAGATGGACCCGGTGTATAGAGCTTGGGAAATGGAGAATTTTATGTTCATGTCGTGGCTGATTAACTCTATGGAGACTTCGATTAGCCGATCATATATATTCCTCCTTCCACCAATGCCCTCTGGACAGCAGTCCATGATACCTACTCGGATGTGGGGAATTCCAGCTAACTTTATAAGGTATCTAAGAAAATCCATGAGGCAAAACAAATATCTAAGACCGTGACCCACTATTATAATGATCTAGTTGCATTATAGATGGAATGCTATTTATATTATAACTAAAATTGGGAATCTACGACCGACCTGTCTCTTTTTAAAAAAATTATAGAAAATAATCACATGTTCCAATTTCTAGCAAGCCTCAACAAAAATCTTGATGAAGTCTGGTGTCGTACCCTTGGTCAAGATCCTTTTCCTTATACTTGCATTGCTTTCACTGAGATTCATCGCGAAAAGTCAAAGAGTTGTAATGCTCGATACTTTCACTCCGTCTGTTGAAGCATCCACCTTGGTTTAATAGTACTCAGCCCAAGGCTGGTCAATCCATTTGAGATTTCTGCCACAAACTCAATCACACTCGTGATAAGTGTTGTAAGCTCCACGGGAAATCAACTTCCAAACTTTTGACCAAATCTTTCACGGCCAAGGGTCTCATCACGACACCTGAATCCTACACAGTACAGTCGACCTTTACCCAAAACTATCCAGAATCCTCTAATTCTCTTAAGAGACAAATAAAGCAACTAATCAAGATTCTTAGATCCAACCCACTCTCTTAAGATCGGTCAACCTCCCACATTCATCAAAATACAAGTCCTATGACACTCACTTCTTTTGTCTCTTCTAGTTCATGGATCATTGATTCAGATGCCACGAATCACATGACTGAAACCTCTTAAACTTGCTCAACAGACTATCCTTTTGTTCGGAAAAAGATACTATTAAAATTGCTGACGGGCCCCAAAGCTCTATTGTGGTAAAAGGTCTGTTGTTTTAACAACAGACCTAACTTTGGAATCTGTGTTACATATACCTCCGCTGAAATATAAAGTTTTATCAGTTAGTAAGCTAACACGTGATATTGACTGTAAGGCTCAATTTTTACTCTGATGGATGTCTTTCAAGATCATTTTTTGGATAGGATGATTGAAACTCCTAACCGGGTTGGCGGGCTCTACTTTTACCAAGAAAAAAACAAAGAGAATGAGGACACTCCACCCAGTAGTTGCAGTTTACCTGAGTCCATTGATTATTCTATTATGTTGTTACACTGTCATTTGAGTCATCCTAGTTTCAGTATCTAAAGTAGTTGTATGTGTTGATATTTACTAATAAAAATCCTTCTAATTTCAAATGTGAAACTTGTTAGTTAGTTAAACATCATCGTGTACCTTATTCACCCCATAATTACACATCTTACGCTCATTTCTCTCTTCTTCACAGTAACTTCTGGGAACTCTCTTGCACCCCTAGCTACATCAATATATGGTGGTTTTTTTATTTTGATTGATGATCACACTCGAATGACATAGCTATATTTTAAAAGATAAATCTGAAGCTTCTGTCACTTTCAAAAACTTTCATACCTTGATTTTGACCATACTCAATAGTCGTGAATTTTTTAACTCTATATTAAGAGAATTCTTGATAAGTAAGGGTGTCCTCCATCACAGCTCTTATCCCGACACTCCTCAACAAAATGGGGGTAGCTGAGAGAAAAAACAGACATCTCCCCGACGTCATTCACTACATTATGTTTCACTCCAATGTCAAAGCATTTCTGGAATGATTTCATTCTTATCGCCACTTAAATAGAGTTTCCTCAAAAATTCACAACTTTCATAACCCTTTATCCGTTTTGAGATCGTTCTTTCCTAAAAATTGGGTTTTCTCCACTTTAAACCCCAAAAATTTTTGGGTGCAAAACCTTTATTCGGAACACAGCCCCAACTCAGAGTAAATATGATCCCAAATTCATAAAGTGTGTTTTTTCTAGGATACTCTGTCACACAAAAAGGGGTATCGGTAGCTTGACCCTACCACTAATAAGGTTTATATGAGTGTTGATGTCTCTTTTTTTGAAATTGTTCTCAACTTTCCCAACACGGCCTCAAGTGAGGGGGAGCTAGAGTTTTTGAACATCGTTCCTTACCCTACTCCTGTGGATGTTCCCCCACGTCACTTACCATTTTTCCTTTTGTTCCACCAATCTCTCCTACCACCAATGAGCCCTTCATTCCTCTAATTCCACCTGCACACAGTCCCACTCCCCATGTCTACACTCGACGCACTCGTTTTAATGCATCTACCCAAGAGCTCGCTAACACCTTGCTAGACCCTGAATCCTCTCCAGACGACATCCTCAGCACCACTCTGTCTTAAAATGAAGAAGTTAATTTCCATAGTAAGATGCACAATCAGAAATGTTCTCTCTATCTTATGGCAAACTATGATTCTTTTCGCAGATTATCGTCAAACTACAGGCATTTGCTATAGCCCTGACAAATCATCAACTTCTATCTACTATTGAGGTTGCTTTAGCAGACCCATCCTAGAAAATTCCTGTCATGGAGAAGATGAATGTCTTTAAGCAAAATCATACTTGGGACATTGTTGATCTTCCTCGGGGCAAGAAAGCAAAGGAATGTCGGTGGATTTTTACTATCAAGTTTAAATTTAATGGATCCTTTGAACGCAACAATGCACGGTTCGCACCCAAAGGGTACTCACAGACCTACGGAATTAACTATGATGAGACATTTGCTTCAATGTCTAAATTAAACATCGTTCGGGTTCTCTTATCCTTGACAGTAAATCTGGATTGGTCGTTATTCCAGCTTAATGTCAAAAATGCATTCCTAAACGGCAATCTTAAAAAAAGATTTACATGGCTCTTCCTGGGCTTTGACTCCACTACCTCCCAAGGGCAAGAATGTTGACTGTGAAAATCCCTCTATATACTGAAGCAATCACCGCGAGCATGGTTCAAGAAGTTCACAAAGGTTGTGGAGGGTCATGGATTCACTCAGGCTCAATCAGACCATATAATCTTCTTCTGACATTCCTCCAGCAAGTAGGTAGTTATCGTTATCATTTATGTCGATGATATTGTACTCACAGAGAATGATCTACTAGCATTGGAATCTCTAAAAGGCATTTTGTTGTATTCTTTGAGATGAAGAACTTGGGATCTCTTCGGTATTTCTTAGATGTGGAAGTTGCTCAGTCATCTTATGGTATTTGTCTGTCCTAGCGGAAATGTCATTGACCTTTTGACAGAGAACAATCTTCTTTTGTGCAAACTGGTAGCTTTCCCGATTGATTCAAATGCAAAGTTTCTTGATGTTCCCAAGACAGTTTCTGTAAATAAGACTCGCTACCAGCGTCTTGTGAAGAAACTTAAATATTTTCTCTATAAACACCCCAACATATGCCACATAGTTGGGATAGTAAATTAATTCATGCATGACCCATATGAGCACCGTCTCCAAGCTGTCCACCAAATTCTTCATTATTTAAAAGAAACACCAGGCTCAGGTTTGTATTTTTTTCGTCACATCTCTCGCAATATTGTTATTTTCACATATGTTGATTGGGTAGGATCCGTCCATAATCAGCAATCTATCTTGAGGTACTGCTCATTTGTGTGGAGAAACATTGTCACGTGAAAAAGTAAAAAGCAGTCAGTGGTTGCCCGAAGTAGTGCTGAAGCAAAACTTCGATCCATGTCACTAAGAATTTGTGAGGCTCGCTGGTTACGCATCATGCTCAGAGAACTGTGTAAGTCACTCTCTGTTCCCCTATAATTGTTTTGTAATAACAAGGCAACCATTAGCATTACTCACAATCCGGTACAGCATGATCACAACAAGCACGTAGAGATTGACCAACACTTCATAAAGGAAAAACTCGAGTCCGGGGAAATTGCATTCCGTTTATGTCATCCAATAGCCAACTGGCAGATATACTCACAATGAATATTCCCTGACCACTATTTGATTTCAAACTTAAGTTGAATATGATTGACGTCTATATTTCAACTTAAGGGAGAGTATAAGAATATTTTAATAGTTAGTAATTGTTGTTATTTAATTCTAATTATTCTGAGTTATTTCCTTTGATTTATGTCCTTTTTCTATTATATTTAGTTTTATTTCTTTTCCTTTCTATCATATCATAAGTTTAATTTTTTTCTTTCTAGTTGATATTGTAATGGGTATATATAGCCCTCTTTGTATCAATAAAAACTATCTTGGGTTCTATTCTAAAAAGGTTAGTCAATTGAAGATCACTAATCATAAGATAAGGTTTATAGCATTTTGAATCTCTCTTAAGAGTGATAGTCTGAGTAGTATATTGTCCATCAAAACATTTTGAAATTCTTCTAGTAAGGGTCGCACTATCTCAAGTAATGGCTCCTTCTTATCACTATCTTCTAGCATCACTAAGGTCAGGCTCATGGGTGCATATCAAGATTGTAGGAATGTAGCATGAGGCAGTATGGCTTCTATCATGTTAGTGTGTCAAACCTGATTAGGCTGAAAGCCATGCAATAAAAACCAGTGCCCATGTCCAATGGACCAGGCGACCTGATTCTAGTAAGGGTGCCCAGGCACCCAAAATTCTTGGAAGTCATGTGCCCAAGAAGGGGCTCAACTGCACCAAGGTATAATTGTTTCCAAGTTTGGAAACAAAGACGCCAGAAACTCAACGCCCATGACGGGAGATCAAGTGCTCAGAAGAGTGACTCCAGACAAAGCAAGTGGAAAGGTTACGCTCAGGAGTGGCGCTCAAGTGTCAGAAGCGGTTTCTCTTCCGATCATGATTTAAATCCTCAACTTCTATACGAGGAAGATACCTCTCGACAGTGCATGTAACAAGAGTGGGACAGAGCGAGCGTGCAGCGAGTTGTGTTGGATTTCTATGGTTTTTTCTTGTGCAATCAAGAGGAGCGTTTTTTAGTTCTAGACTTGTGGAGGGGAACTCTAAGTGTGGTGTGATTTGTATATTTCTCCTCATTTTATTCTGAAATTTTTGATGTGATATGGCTCTGTAATTTTTTCGTGTTATTAGGTTATTCCACGTTAAATCTTGTGCATTTTTCATAATTTCTTGTGTTGTGCGCTTGTGTTCAATTTTTATTATGGATCTCTTGAATCGATGTGTTTTTATGCAGTGTGATTTGATTGTGAATTGAGCAAATTCGTTTTTTTCATCCCAACATATCCTGATGTAAGTACCAAACACTGCTAACTCTTCTAATGACAAAAGTATAATATGATTCTCATCTTTATTAAATATGTAGGTGTTTCTGTAGCCATCATGAAATATACTCCTATCATACTGTCAAAGTCGGAATAACACAATGTGGCACGCATCCATAGAGATGACATCTCCCCAAACTTGATCCTGCGGCTTATTTCCAATTATAAATTCCACTAGAAATTTTCTATCAACAAAAATCTCATTTCCTTTCTCTAATCAAATAAAAGAGTATGGCTAGGAATGCGGCATAGTGAGACTCATTTGAAACACAATATGTGTAGATACCATATTCTCATAAATGCCTCCATCTATAATGAGACTACACACATTTCTCTTACAGCACACTAGGAATATAAGATGTTATGCCTAAGCCATTGTTGATCTCTAATAGGTTCGGTCTGGAGAACTTTTCGAATCGCGAGCAACTAACTGTCATTTGCAAGTGGTAGGTACTCATCTCCATTCTCCTCTTCTAGGTCTTCATTCTCTACCTCCTCCGCTTAACCATGCTCGATAAAACAAATCACTCTCCTGTTTAGATAGTTGGATGTAATGTGCATGTAAGCATGATAGTTGAAACACTTCATAGCCAAAAACATTTCAAGGTGTTGGTTTGGTCAGTCATCTTTCCCTCTTGTGTTGATTTCTCTTCTCAAGAGGTGGATCTAGGTAAACTGGTTGGTGTGTTCTTGTAAACGATTTGGAGGTTGAATCCTATTTGATGGGTGTGTGTATCTGATGTCGTGGTATTGTCTGTTCACCTTTAGAGCTAAAGTATGGGCATCTTATAATACCCAATATGTTGTGACTGTACAACGTCAATGGACGGTCTCAATTCCTATAGATATCAAGCTATGGTCTTCCCCTTGGGATCCACCAATTCACATTTCAACATAAGTTGGACAAATTTAGTTGTGTACTCTTCTACTGAAATCTTTCTGTTATAAGTGATGAAATATTAAGAATATATATTATTTGTAATGTGTTGGTAGATACTTATGTTGCATCTCTCTTTTTATCTTAAATTAGGTAGCAATTTTGCATTTTCCTTCACGTTGATGTATGCACTTCCAATTTTCCCACCAAAGAGACGCACTTTTTTTAACTTGATGGTGGGTAGCTTTATCCTTCTGTTATGTGGGATGTCCTTATACTCAAAGGCACGTTCCACCGTCTGAAGTCATTCAATAAACTTGCCTACCATACGACCGTCAAAATCTAATAATTCACATTTACTTAAAATCACCCTCTCCTCCTATACTCAATATCGAACTGACGCGGCATCGGCTCTTCGTCACTTGAAGCTTCTTGGTGAAAAGTCTTTTCTTCACCTCCTTACATCCAGATGATCGTTGTTGTTGTTGTGGTTGACTTCCCCATACTATCTTCTTTCAAACTCAACGTGTCTCCACTTCACTTGGAGGATTTCCTGTTGCGTGTCCTCCATTGTAATTTCCTGATCACTTCTTTGAGGGTTTCTCCTGGTGGCATGGCATCTTGTTCTTCCAACCGAATTCTTGGCCGGCTCGAATAGCAAAAAATATAATTCTAGTTCTCCTAGAAGGTGTGAGAGAGCACCAAAGGGCGTCAGTGAAATTGTAGGATGGGTAACGGTAGTGGGAGGATGGATGGCGGCTGAAATTTGGTGCGAGCAGATGCTGGACAGCAAACCGGAAGCGGGAAAACGGCAGTTCCTTGCAGTAAACAGCAGGTGATAGCAGTTTCAACGGTTGTACGTCTGAAAACGGCAGAAAAGTGATGAGACGGCGAGGTGTGTGCGGGAAGGGTGATCTAGCGCCTGTTCCTAAACAAGCTACAGACATCACTTGTAATAAGAAGAGGATGCATCACTCAGGATACCATATATCAAAGAAAATCACTCATAATACATAAAATGAAGATAAGGTTCCAAAATAGCTACGATATCAACAATATAAAAGTCCCATAATAGAAATTAACGTAATTAGAAAAAAAGAAGTGAGCAAGAACCAAAAAAGAAAGGGAAATAAAAGAAAATTTGTTGCAAATAGAGAATAAATAAAAAGCTGATCTCTCGCAACAAGAAAATTTACTCCCGCGATCTTGGGATTCGCATGTTGGGAGCTGCAGTGATATAGGAATTCTCACATCCAATGTCATGTACTCAGTAAGAACTGAAGAATGAGTGTCCATAAAGCATACCCCAAAATAATTGGAATAAGACCAATAATAGTGATCAAAAAGGCCATAAACTGATGGCAAAATCATAGAAGCGGCAGGATGGAACAGAAAAATGTGAGTTCTGTCTAAAATTGAATCGTTAAAGAACGGTTAAAATGAAGCATTTTTCAAACAATGAAGATATTAGAGAAGAGAAAAACTTCGCTTACTTCGTTTATTTGGAGAGAAAGAGAAGAGGGGGGATATGGAGAGAGAATACTACAAGTAATTTCAGCTGACACAAGAATAGTAAAGGAAAAGCCAAACATAAATTTCAACTCAAGCAGAATTAGTGTGAATTTGTGAGGAATAAGCAGAATACGATGCAAACAATTGTTTCATGAGTGAATCAATAAATGAGAATAAATGATTTACTAACAAGCATATGAAGGCTAGAAGGAATTACCTGTTGTGGGGCATTATAACCCTCTGGAACTGAAAACTCTGGACTATCCAATGGTATGTCTTTAGATGGCCACTCAGAACGGATGAAAGAACTAGTAAAACCTGATAAAACAATCTCTACCGAACATAGCAAAATAAAAGAGAGAACTAGGAGAGATAAAAGCAGCTTTTGAATCCCAAAAAACATCAACATTTCAATCCTGTAAGCCTGAATGAGTTACAAGTCGTGTTAGCTCGTTGATCAAACAAACATAAAAGCAAAATTTGAAACTTAATATATACAGAGAAAACAGATTTATTAAATTGTATCAACTCTAAACTAGAGATCCCATATTCCAGTCATAGAACAACCTCTTTGCAAATGCACCCAAGTAGACTTTGAGTGTAGCAGTGAAGCCAAGCCAAGCAAATTCATGAACTATCAGGCCCAGCTTGATAAATGGTTCATGAGCTGAGATCAATAAGCTAACAAGCCAAGCTCAAGCTAGCCCCAACTTGACTCGTTAGCTCGTGAACCGGCTCATTAAAAAAAAAAACATTAATATAAATATTATAGACTTTAAGGATTTTATCTTCAACTTATTAAAAATATTTAAAATAATAATATATATCTTATACAAAGTGATTTCGTATTATTATATCTTAAGTTTTTATATTATTTATCATTTTATTATAATATTAGCTTGAATTAATATATATTTTTTTCTCTATTATAATAAATAAGCTAGCTTAAACGCGTATAGTGAAGCTCGAGCTCGAGATAAAACTCGATTAATTAATCAAGCTCATTCTCCAACCAAGGGCGGCTCAAGCTCAAGGTTGACCTGCCTCGTTTACACACCTAGTTGTGTGTATCTATCACTCCCTAACTCTATTGGTCGTAGCTTCATACAATGAGGTTAAAATCTCAAATGAGGACAAGTTATTTCATGAAGCTAAGACCCATAGAACTCATGAGCACCAATCGAAGCACAATGAGCAGGCAGCCGTGGAGAGAATTTTCCTAATAAATTTAGAGCAACTATTTAAATAGTGAGTCCCAATGTTTTATAAAAAAACCATAGACAAATCTTATCCAAAAACAAAATACTGTGCAAAACGACATGATTTCATCTTATAAATTGGGTTTTTTAAACTAAACACCATTATTGATTCAGTGGCGAATTAATTGGCATTTTTTTACCGCTTCTTGAATTTTGTTCGGCTCGTTTAAAATGCAGGTTTTACGAACAGATCATTTTATTCACATTCATTTTGAGTGTGAAAATAGAATCCTCATTTTTTACGAAGTTTTGTTGGTACTTGTATAGTTGAAAATCCGTATTGAATTATAACTGCAGAATCTTACAAATTCATCTGTTATCAATCGCATGTTTTCTAACTTCAAGCAAGAAAATACGCCTTTAGGTTGAAATCAAGAGAAAGAAAAAAAAATGCTTACTGTACCCCAACAGGCACAGCAACCCGAATCATTAATCAGCCGAACAGAAAAAATTCGACGTCACCGATTACAGCCCATTATTGCTGAAACAAACAAAATAAAAGCAAACAGACAAATGAAAGATGCGCACCCAAACTAGCTCTTACCCTTAAAACCCAGCAAACTCCAACCCCATAAAATAATAATAATAATAATAAAAGAAAGAGAACAGCAAGCACTTCATCGATGGCAACCAATGCAGAGCACATCAAAACAGTAATCCATCATATATCACTATATGGAAACCAATCCTTGTCCTTGCAGACGCAATTTCCACAGACAGGACATTACTAAGCTTGTCAGCCCATTTAAGTAAACAAGAAAGAAAAAAAAAACACTAATCAATGGAAGATATTAATCAGAAGAAGTTTATCAGGGGAGCTTACAGCAAGAAGTGAGACAAGATTTGGGGCAAACAGCTCGTTCACCTGCGCAGATGAAGGCAGAAGAAGCGTCCCTGAGGCCCAAAACCAGCCTTCTCTTCACCTGTAATATTTTCCTTCGGATCTGGAGAGGAGAATGGTGAAAATGCATAAAATTTTCACCAAAAAATCTAAATAAAGAAAAGTAAGCTTTCATATAGCCCTGAAGATGGAAACTAATAACAATGGAGTAGCTGTGATTTTATGCAAATATTTTAAGAAGTGGGGGTTTTAATGAAAACCACAAATGGTTAAAGATTTCATGGATTGGAACAGGCAAGGTGTCGGGATCAGCGTGGCGACGAAGGGAGAACCAAAATCGTGTGACCGGAGGTGAAATTAAAAAATTCTTCGGGCTTGCGTGAATATTCTTAGAATAATGGCTATGGGGCCACCGGTATTTCGCTGAGCCGTGATTTTCTGATGATAGGCTATTGGGTGGGGGGAGCTGCAAGAAACTTTAAAAATAAAAAAGCATGTCATAATTTTGTTATGTAATTAAATATCTAATACTTAAATTTTAATATTTATATATTTTATGAGTTTGAAGATTCAAGATAATAGAGTGATAATTTAATATTTTAGTGTTACATGAAAATCTAGCATATATATATATATATATATATATATGTGTGTGTGTGTATGTGTGTGTATGTGAAAATCTAGCAAAAATAAAAAAGCATGTCATATATGTGTGTGTGTATGTGTGTGTGTGTGTAAAGAATGGTCTGAGGCTATTATATGAGCTACGGTCATCCCTAATGCGTCTAAAACTTTAAGTATCACACATTACACTCGGGGAGAATCGAACTCCAGACCAGACGGGACTTACAACTAACAAGTAGATGTCCGACCCACTGATCTAAGTTAGCGGCGCATATATATATATATATATATATATATATATATATATATATATATATATATATATATATATATATATATATATATATATATANATATATATATATATATATATATATATATATATATATATATATATATATATATATATATATATATATATATATCGCCGAATACATCAAAATTTTTAGGTGTAAATCCCTAGAAATGAAAAAATCATAGGGCCTATACCTAGCAAAATAATTCAATATATAATTATAAGTACACATATGAGCTCTTCCACTAAATTAGGGAATATGGAATTTATTGGTCACAAAGGTCATACTTAATTGTTACAATTACAATCATTTGTCATAAAGATTATAATCGGTCGTTGAAATAACAGCGGTTAACCTTATATGTCATGATTGCAGGTTGTAATAATAGTAGTTGCTCACATAGATTGTTGTTATAAACTGTAACAATAGTAGTTGGTTATAAATGTCGTAATCGGTAGTTGCAGGAGCATTACTCAGCCACTGAGGTTGTATTTGAAAATTATTGATGTCTTTATTTTTCGCTCATTTTTTTAGGTCGCTGCATTTTTCCAAAGTTTTATTTTTTTTTTTTTCTTACCCGAGCGTAGTCGACTGGCCAAGCACGAAATTGCAAAAAGTTGTCATGTGTCACTTCTCCAAAGCGGGCGGTGCAGCCCTGCATGTGATAAAACTCATACCCAATGACAAGCGATCACTATTATGGCACTCAAGCGCCTGACTTAACGCCTCGACTTGTATTTAAGTCATTCAATGCGATCGTTGACATCAAACGCATCGAATGATTTCATATGTTGATATTTTAACTTTATGTTTGTAGTTTACTCTTGATTTTGCCAATTAGAAAGTTAAAATCTCCTATGATTTAGGACTTCTAACTATTAACTAGAAAAACAAAATAAGTCATCACACGTTCACTTAGTGGAATATAATATTGTCAATTACAAAGTGCAACCTAGATAGGGGATTAAAAGATTATTGAGAAATATCACATGGTTAAACCCCCTTAACAGTAATACTTATTCTCAATGCTTCTTATAACTTACATATAGGCTAATGAAGATTTATCCTGATTGTCAACAACAACGTAGGAAACTCGTTAGTAAGACATCGAGGAATCACCAAACCGATGTCATAAAAGTATAAACTTTTCACCTATAAAATCTTCAACAAAATTTAGTTTTGTTTTTTTTATTTCTGCATCAGGATTTTTATTTTTTTTCTTTTTGTGAATTTAAAACCATCAAATTAGACTTAGGGTATGTTTGGGGCAATTGCAACTTATCCAACTTATCCTAATAAGTTGTTTATCCTGGTAATCTGGTGATAAGCAGCTGATCCTGATAATTTGTCTGTCTGTTTGGTTTGTGCGTGATTTTAAATAAATGACCAAATTGCTCCTCTTATGGATAAGTTGCAGCTGTTTGGTTTGTGCTTATGTAACAACCGCAATGTAAATCCCAAAAGCATATGTAACAACCGCACTGTAAATGCCAAAAACATTGGTTCATCGTGTGTAACAACCGCATTGTTAAATCCCAAAACATTTAGCATATGTAACAACCGCATTGTAAATCCCAACAACCCCAAAACATTATTTCATTGTTTTAACAAAAAGGTAAGATCAAATGCATGGATGTACCGATCCAAACATGGGTATGATGTTACTATCAGAAATCCCAAAAAACTCTAATCAAAGTACCCAAAACCAGACTCACCTCTCTCATGGCAATTCCTTCCCCTGGACATCTTCTTCTCCCCATTCTGAACGAAAGCATCTCCCCCCCCCCTCTACTTAAATTTTTTCAAGAAATATTTCAGAAGAAAACAATAATCGAAAAACTTCAACGATAAGGCATAAAAAAAAATCCAAATGCTAGTTATGGCCCACCATAGATAATCGAACTCGTGCATACGAAACTCTTGATTCTTACGGTAACCAAAGGCAACAACTTACAGAACAATCGAATCGAATGAGAGAAGGGGGGAATAAAGTGTTATATCTCCTCAGAGCGCGACAGTAGGGCGCGATATAGGTATAGATCTCCTCTTCTCAGAGGAGGAACATTAGGGCACGAAATGGGGAAACACGAGCGAGGAACGTTAGGGCACTAACTACGGAAAGCGGAGGCGGAGGGGTAAGTAATGTAAAAACCCTTCGAAACGCTCGATCGTGGTACATTAGGTGTGGACCGCGATACTGTAGAAAGAAGATTGTGCGTTTTACGGGGGGGCACCCGAAACGCTCGAACCAAATTGAATGGTTGCATTTTCAAAACGCACAATCAACAAATAATCCCCCAAACGGACCCTTAATGATGTAGTTAATTAGAACAGTCTATTTATTTTTGGTGTCGGGGGGAGTGTAAGTAAAAAGAAGTTAAAATAGGTCATTATGATTCAATCAGAGAGAAGATAGATTCTTCAATTTTTTGTCACGCCTCTTTAATTGAAGCCTCCTCAGAATTATCGGGTTCTTCTGTAACAACAAAGATAAATTTTGTGTCATTCGAAGGTCATACTGTATTGAATTCAACACTTTCTTTTGCATTGAGGTTTTGTTGCTTATTGCTCCAAAATTATTCAAAAATTTGTGATAAGCCTGTAAAACATTGTTTTGGTATCAAACCATATCGAACAAGTTTCTAAACATAAGGAGAATAACGTCCATTAATTTTAAGAAATTTTCTTTTTCTAGTTTTACATTTGTTTCAAAACTTGAAGAAGAATAATCGAGATGGAACTTGATGGGTTTTTTCCCTTATCATGTACTTCTTTGACCACCAAACTCTCAATTTTATTTAAAGAAATTGAAGTTATTGATTGATCCTTTCATACATGGACTCGCATTCTTTCTTCTCTTCCTCGTCCTCGAGTGATATTTTGAATTGTGGCTCCTTTAGAATCACCATCATTGTTCTTTTTTTTTTTTTTTCTTTCATAGAACTCGAGTTAAAGCTAATGTTGATTTTCAAGCCTCTTTCATTTCAACGGTTGGGTTTTCTCTCCATTGTCCTCATCTCCGACCTCGATCTCGACCTCAGATGTGAGTTTTATCGGAGTCTCTACCCTTCGGTTGCATTACAACATGCCATTTCTTGACTTTCTTTTCTTCTTCCACATCTTCTGCTTTCATTTTCTTATTTTTATCCTTTTCTTCTACATTTACCACCATGTCCTTGAAGAAAACTGTCTCTTTCAATAGGGAGTAGTATGCAACATCTTTGTTTATGCCGGTCTCGTGTACCTAAAACAACTGTAGATCACATTTGATACAACATTCTTATCCCTCATACTGGTACTTGATGTGTTGATGTAGCGATGAGGGAATCATATTATGTTCATGAATCCATGGTTGACCAAACAAGCATTAAAAAACATCTCAAAGTCTATGACATGGAATTTTTTCGTTGCTGCCAAATTATTGATTCTTAGAAATAGTGTGGTTAAACCCACGACTCTTTCTCCTTGTTGATTGAAGCTGCATAATATCATCTTGTTTGTCATTAATCTATAAGCATCAATGTCCAAATAAGCAAGCATTCTTAAATTCATGATGTTGATTGAAGTGTTGAGGTCAATAAGCACATTTGAGAGCTTGGTGTTGTCAATATTCACCGAGATGTAAAGTAGACAGTTATGTTCAGTTGTTCTCAATAATAGATCATCGTCAAAGAATGTGAGCTTGGTCTGTCCTTCCAATAGGTAAGCCTCATCAGAGGAATTACTAGCAATTTGAGCTAAGCAGATCTCAGGATCCAAGAGAGTTTTTATTAATGTTTCCCTCATTTTCTCGGAGAGAACTGGGCATCGTAAAATGTTCAACTTTGCTGGTAGTTTCATTGAATGGTCTAGAATGTTGCAGTTCACTTTGTTGTGAGAGTTGTCAGTGTTTTCTTGAATAAGTATTTCTTATGTTTGTGGCATCATTTCCTCGGGCACAACCACTTATTTTCCTTTTTCTTTTGGAAACATTATTAGGGGTAGTACTTTGTCACTCCACAAGTTAACTTCAGTTATCTCTTCTTGTTTTTGTGCCAAACTTGAAGTTTCTTCTATGAGTGTTTCATTTTTCCTTTTGTTTTTTAGTTTGACAATTCCAACTATATGAAAATTTTTGCTCCTCGCAACTCAAGCATGGCGATGTCATCTTTCATTTCAACAAACTTGTTCGGGCCATAATGGTAGAGGAAAAATCATCATATCACAAATGACCGACAACTCATCAGTATTGGGTCGTTGAGGTGATATCAACAAAGTCACGGATTGACAGGGCTTAAAGGAGCTCAACAAAATGAAGATAGAGTAATCATAGAAGGTAGAGGTAGCTGGGTCGGGTCACCACAAAACCATCATACACAACCAGTAGGACCTTAGTTATGCCCGATCGTGAAAGTAGTCATTCCAACACGTCCAGAGATCCCCCGTCAGGAATCTGTGAATTGCGTCTTCCATGAGGACCTCAATAGCTCTAAGGTCAAAGGAAAAAAACTCTATAATATGACTATAAGCTTGAACTCCAAGATATGAGACTTATACTCGTCGAAGTGGCAAGGATGCCTCAGGAAATGAGAGAAGTAAATGTTCATATACACAGCTGGAAACACTCCAAACAAAAGGAATTATATCTTATATGGGTTGGGGAGCCTTCTAACACCCTAGACGCACTAGAAAACAACTTATATATAAAATGGTATGCTCAACCAATCAGGTTGGAGAAGCACAAGAGATTCTCCTCATGACATGCAAATATGAATGCAATTATTTAGATGATCCTTAAATGTTGTGGAGGCCCTAATAAATGACTTGGTTTATATTCATGCTTGAAACCCATTTAAAATTCGCCCCAAACATATAGGAAAATAAAAAGTGCAAGTTTTAAATTCCTGAATTTTTTAATCATAAAATTCATTATCATTAATATTTTATTTTGGATTTTTGTAGAAATACATTAGAAATTTAAATCGTAAAGAACCTATATTGCAACGTGATTTCCATACAATCCAAAAAAATAAACAGAAAAAATATCGAACCATGCAGGTGTGTAATAAGACAAAAATACAAGAAAAAAATAAAATAAAATATCAAATGTCGGTGGGTCGAGATCATATCCCAAAAAAGAAAAAGACAATCAGCTCCTCATATATATGTTTGGACCTAATTTTGTACATCAATATCAAATGTTGAATTAAGATACGGGAGACAAGCATCTACTCCCGGTCCCCTCTGCGTGGTTCCCACGCCAAACGTCTCGAAACTCGTGCTCATGCTGCCACTAGGCTCTTTTAGACTCTAAAAGTACATAGAAAAAGAAAATACTTAATTTTGCATACAAATAAATGTCAACACTTAATGAGTTGTGCCTGGTGAGGGAGCTAAGCAAAACCTGTAAGCACTATGGTTAGTAGATATAATTACATGCTTCCCCTTTAAAAAGTACATGTGTGTGTGCAGTGCATATAAAGACACGACTCCATGCAGAATAACGACCTAGCACGTTTTCATGCATATCAAGCAAACAGTCACACCAAAAGCATAAAACAAAAAGGATGTCTGGTTACGACAACCAATCCAAGAGAGAACAATAGTCATACATAAAAAAGACTACCTAACAACCTAAATCATATCCTAAGTCTCTGGTACCATATGACTTTGACGGTGTCTTCACGCCATAGAAAGTGGGTGACATTTAAAAGAGGTGGCCCCGCACATGGCCTAACATCTATGATTTTAAAAGTAGGCGAATATATTTATAATAGCAAAAATCAATTTGTATACTTTTAAAAGAGTATACCTACAATATAGGTCTGTGACACATACGACACTCATTATAATCCTTAGATCTTTAGCACAGTCATACATGTTTGTTGCTTGTGATACATGAACACACACTAATCGTGGAGACATCCTTGCGGGCAACCATCGTTTGAGTATCACGACCAATAAACATGTCACCCTCCAATGAGTAGGATTGTCTTCAAGGCGAATGGACAAACATACATACATGCAAGAGGTCTACATTATGACTATTCGACTGAAGTATGAAACAATCACAACGAGCGCCCAAAATGATGAAACACATATCATGCAAATGAATGCAAGGCTGTCACATACAACAATGACACACATAAATGTGATGTACCAGTAAAACTGATTACTTTTAAATAAGAATTATGAGTGCCCAGGGACTGCGACTAGCAGACACCAATTACAAGTGAGTTTGCATCAAGTAGAATGATACATATAAAAAGGATTTACACCTTATTTGGGAGACACTCATCGGGTACACATACAAACATGTAGGATATGCAACAAACATATGACAAGTGCAAAAAGTGGCGAGGGTGCTTATGCCACGAAGACAGTGACTCGAAAATGACTATGTTGTGAAGGCAACAGTCTGACATTTGATTATGCTAAGGAGACAATGATCCAAAAGATAGACATGATATGAAGACAAACTTGAATAAATTGTGCTTAGTAACTCGAGATGGACAAATGGTGACAGCACTGATTTGAAGAAAAGGGCATGCTTCGGGCATATAAATAATCGTTTTTCTTCTTGCTCTCTTGTAAACAAGCGGAAGGATCAAGGGCGGGAGCAAGCCAACCATGCCAGAGCTCCCGGAGGTCGAGGCGGCGAGGAGAGCGATAGCGGAGCACTGCGTCGGCAAGAAGGTCCGACGCTCTGTCGTCGCCGATGACTCCAAGGTGATCGACGGCATCACCCCATCCGAGCTCGAATCAGCTCTGACTGGAAAGACCATCGTCGCCGCACTCCGCAAGGGCAAGAACCTATGGCTCCGCCTCGACTCTCCACCATTTCCTTCCTTCCAGTTCGGAATGACTGGCGCTGTTTACATCAAGGGCGTCGCTGTGACGAAATACAAGAGGTGTTCTGGCGTGTCAAGATGAAAATGTCGGCGTTTGGTTTCTCATTAGGTTTGTGCTGACAACGCATTGTGGTGTTTTTTGTAGGTCTGCGGTCAGCGATAACGATGAATGGCCGTCGAAGTTTTCGAAAGTATTCATGGAGGTATGAGGCTTGTTGTATCTATTTGTTATTATATCCGCGTTTGTTGATACTTGTTCGTCTAGCAATGATTTATTTCCTCCCGAGAAGATGTGTGACTGTTTTAATTTTACAGGTTGTTTATTTTGGTGAATTTGAAATGAAGTTTTTTTATCCTAGTTATTTTTTTTTGTTTTGATGAGGATTGAGGAGTAGAGAAACCAAATTGTAACTAAAGGCTATCCAAACAAAGTTGTTTTCAAATCTGTTTTTCACCTGAAAGCTTAATAAGGGCTAACCACTTATTATTTTTACACTAACATACTTTCATATCGAGGCACAACCTTCCTGAATCTCATGATCCCAGTTACATCATCTATTCTAAAAACACTTATTAAGAAGAGTGAATTATAGTTTGTCCAGAACACCAATGATCAAAACTTCATTCAATCCAAAAAATCTATACCTGGCTAATCATTTGGTATTTCCATGCCAAAGTATTTTTTTTTTCAAGTAAGTAATGTGCTGTAACCTAATTTTCGTTGTTCATCTCAAAGTAAATTGTTTCGAATTTGGCATATTAACTTTGGAGAGGATTATTTTTAAATGCATTCCATTTGTGGTGTATGAAATTGTCCCTTGTATGAAGCAGGTCCTAGGCCATCGATAAGATTTTTTAAATTTGTTGAATACATTTGCTGTGTATTGCAGGAGAGAATCCCTTGATATTGAGAAATGTAATTTTTTACCTTAATGCAACAAGACGAGTGACATTCTTTTCTTGATGTCTCGTTAAATGCTTTTATGTTTGTTAGCAATCAATCTCCTCTGTAGGGATTTCAACAACCTGCAAAAGAAGTCCTCCTTTTACTATTTTCATTTCCGTAGATAATGATAATATTTAGCTAAGTGAGTTCCCATATTAACCAGACAAAATTTTTGTTTTGGGTGCACCATTTGCTTTTTAGCATGCCCTAAAATGGAGTAAAATTTAAGAGCAAACTACACAAACATAATATTACCTTTAGCTTCATGATAAGGCACACACTTTGTTTTGCTTTTTGAATTTGCTTAATTTTATGGGTGTTTAAGAAGTTTTTATATATCTCAAATATAACAAATGCTTTATCAATAGAGTAAAGTTTCAAAATAGTCCCTGACTATTTATATTGGGTCATCCTGATCCTAGAGTTTATAAAATTGATAAATTAGTCCTCGGACTGTTTTAATGGGGCCTAAAGTTGTCCTCATTAGGGACTATTTCAATCCATATTAAAAGAGTTTGAGGACTAAATTGACACTCTTATAAACTATGTGACTAAAATGACCCCTTGCAAAAAGTAAGGGGTTTATTTTGACACTTTTCTCTTTTTCAATATCATTGGCCTGTTAGATCATGTGAAAAGCTTACAGAAGCAGTAATAGTTCATGATTTTTCAAAGTTGTATGAAAAATTTGTCATGAACCTATGATATATGGTAGTCATCTTTGTTCTAATTAGGGTCAAGTGTGAGAGCAGCAGTTTCATGTGCTTGATAATTTTTTGATGTGATTTAAATGTTTTCAAACATGTAATAAATCTGGTTCTGATTTCAGTTGAAGTATTATAACTGCATAAGGACGGACTAAATTACTAGCTTATTTTACATGAATTTCTTGAAAAGCAACTTTGTTGGTCAAGCAAAATAAGGCATTTTTAGCAACAAAACATTTCAGTATAATAAGTCAATCAAACAAAAATTTTACCACAATAGATTTCAATAAAATAAGTCACTAAGGATTGCCCATCAGTCAGCTTAATTATTGATATTTGCAAAAACGATCCCATACGATGAATTTACAATGCAAATTATTATCATCAGGAATGATTTTCTAATTGGATATCTGATGTTTCACAAAATTTCAGATTAAGTAGAGGAACTAGGTGTAGATCTATTATAGGGGAAATATCGACTGCAATGCAGGGAATGGCTGAATGAAACCCTATTCTAGATTTGGAGGAGAAAAACTCTAAAGTGTAGCTTGAAACTTGAGTTGCCTGATGATTATAAAAATACCTGAAATAGTTTGTTTGTAGAAGTATGTAAATTAAATAGAAAAGGCTATTTGGTGGCCTCCTGAAGCAGCATCACAAAAGATGAGTGATTATTCGACCACTATTTGCCAAATTTTCTTGTCAATCAAGCTTAATTTATTCTTACTCTTAACTTGCATTAAATTAAAATTTAGAGGCATTTATGTAAATACCATAAATTCTTATATATTTACATTTCTAATAACTAAACTTTCATATTTACATAACACTCAAATCTTTGACATCACACAAAAAAATACTGTTATCCCAACTTTTTAAAGTGAAATTCATCTTTTGATGCATAGGTTTTTAATATCAAGGTTTTATACATGTAAATGTCAAACTCTAAGTGTTAGACATGTAAATGCATAAGAATTTTGTGGTATATATGTAAATTTCCGTAAAATTTATCATGGATTGTAAATGTATTTTAACTCTTCAGTCAGTAAATATTTTGTTTGCTTTATGCAGCTAGAAGATGGTTTAGAGTTGTCTTTTACAGATAAGAGACGTTTTGCCAGAGTTCGCTTGCTTCAAGATGTATTAATCTTAACTAATTTAGGTTGCTGTACGAATTTGTTTTTTTTTTTTTGCACCACCTTATGAGTATTTAGTTTCGTGCTCCTACTAATGCATTCCTGCAGCCAGAGACAGTGCCACCAATTTCTGAACTTGGTCCAGATGCTATGCTAGAGCCTTTGCAAATCAATGAGCTTGTAGATGCTTTAAGCAGACGGAAAACTGCAATTAAGGCCCTACTACTTGATCAGGTTGACTCATGTTTACTTTTTTTACTCATCTTGTTATTTGCTTGTTGAATAATTTATTGAAAAAGTAAAAATGTTGGAAATTTGGAAGTTAAGGTACATTTTTGGAAGTGAAATTGATAGTTATGAGTTAATTTTGTTTGAGTATTATGTGATAAGCTCTTTTTACTCTATTGTGCAAAATAATATAGATATAGATGGGACAATTCAAGTTGGATGGTTAACAGAGAAGCGTCTTGTCATTAAAATACACTCAAACTTCAAATTAGGAGTTTGTAATGATCAATTTCTGTTCACTTGCATGTTTCTAGTGTAGATTTGGTTGTGATTTAGAATTTTGTTGTGCATTTAAAATAATGTATATTGCTGTACGATCCAGAATAGATTTATCACATAAATTAGGACAAACACATTTATTTCAAGAACACCAAATCAAAGCAATACAACACGAATACATAAAGATAATCACTTACAATTTGAGAGGTAGAAGATCTCTCCCAAATCCTACAATTATACAATTAGAGAGGTAGAAAATCTCTCCCAAACCCTAACCCAAACACTCAAGACAACAATCTCATCCATCACCCTAACCCTAAACTATTAAGCTCTGTTTATACCAAACAATAATTAATAACAAAAGACTAAATTATTTTGAGACTTACAAAAGACAAAACTGCCCTTAGGCTAGGCACCTAAATAACAATATTTCCCTCCCAAATAAGCATATTGTCTTCAAAGTGGATAAAAGAAAACTGCTAATAGATCAAGCTTGTATGTTTTCTCATCACACACTGCGAGAACCTGTAATGTCTGATCCTTGTAACAGTGCCATGGGGCAAACTTTTCATCATACCGAAAATATAACCTCTTTGCTATATTCTCCAAAATCTTTTTCTCTATAAGACATTTGAATTTTGCCCTTTGTTGTGGCCCATTATTCATGTCTTAGGGAGATTCCCTCTGGACTTTCACTGCTTAAGTTTTTTGTATCGTCGTGGTTGTATTTCAGTATGATGCTCCACTCGTGTTGCTTCAATTAGCTTGATCAATTGCATTTTTATCTTTAATCAATTGCGCTAATTCTATAATTTCCCTCAATTCTCGCAGTTTCAGTGGACAAAGAGCTGGACGTATGTTGGGATTTAGACCATTTATAAAATTTTCCTCCAATGCTGCTTTACAAATCCCGATCAGCCTGCTCGCCACTAGCTCAAATTTCTTCTTATATTCCATGACAGTCCCCTTTTGAGTTAATACAAAGAATTGTTTGTGTAGATCTCCTTTCAGATTAAGTCAGAAACGTTCTAACAAGCGGTCTTTAAAATTTTCTCACGAGTGGATTGGGTATATAGCCTCCCTCTATTGAAACAATGCTAGGGCTTCCCCTCTAAACATAACCCCGCCGCTATGAGCTTCTCCTCCCTATTAAACCCATTTATCGAAAATATAACTCCATCCGGTACACCGCATCGTCTCTCTCGAAGATCAGCGTCTTTAACTTCATAACACTAGCTTCTCCACCCCAACCTTTTCTGCCTCTAGTGTTTCCCTCATGTACCTAGGATAAAACTTCCTCTTTCAATCACAATCATACCCCATTCAACTTCTCTCATTCCTTCAACGCGCTCCTCCGTACCCCTTGCATAGCCAGTTTTCAATGTTTCGACTCAACTCTCTCAATAAGAAATCTAGTCCACCCCTTGCATACGCCTTGCGTAGACCCTTCTCCATGTTTCAACCCAACCCTTTTGATCGAAAATCTCTAATCCTTCCCTCATCGGACCCCTAGGAGGATTTACTTGATAGTTGATTTTCTTCTTTCTCATGTTCCTCTCATTTGACCTCATTCCCTTTCATTTAGCAAAGGATTTTTCGATCAATCTTTGGTTAGGGTTTGTAAATTGCCGACCGGATCTTAGATTGCATCTCAATAAGCCTTCTTATCATCTTCTTCAAGCTCTCGATGGGTTGTCAATGGAGGAAAACCTTTCGTCTATGGTGAAGAACCTTTCCTCTGTCCCATATTTGAGTAGTCCTAATTCTCATTCCAATCTCTCTTCCAAAGCATCCACTTTCCTTCTTGCCATCACTCAATATGTTGAATTTCAGTCGATGGATTCCCAGGTAGTTTGAATCTCATCTTTAGCAATTCCTATGAGTTCTTCTTAAGTCCGATCGATTGCATCTGTATTGCGTGTTCTTCAATCCGATCGCATCTGTACCTCGTCTCAACTATCTCGCAATTTCTGCAGGCAAAAATGACGCCTGTATACTATGATCTCGTTGGTCTTCTCAACTAAAATTGCCACTGCGTCGTAGGGCTTGGTCACAAAGAGATAGGGCGTATTTCACGCAAACAATGTCTCTTGCTTCTTATCGGTTTCTGTCGTGATCTCGTTGTGATTGCACCGCAACTACAAGTACTCCATGATCTTATTGTGCTTCCCATAGGTAGAGTCTGCGATCCTATTGTCGATTTCTTAGAAATCGAGAGCTCCGACACAATTTGGTGTGATTTGTTGGTTTCCCAGACAGGCTTTCACCAAATGACCAATGCCATAAGAACCCCTTCCTTGAACTTTTTTGTAAGAAACACCTCCTTTTTTGTAAGAAACACCTCCGACATTGTGTGAGAGGAAGGCTCAACTAGGAACTCTTAGGCGTCTTCATCACTGCCATCCGTTCCCGCTGGACTCAGTTTTTTCTTGAACAATCAAAAGCAACTCCGACTAGCTGAGTCTCTCTGCCTTCAATTCTTTCAACTTCTCCTCTGTCTCGACTAGCTTTTGTTTGAGCTCCACCATATCCCGATACTCCTGGTGGAGAATTGCCTACTAAATGTGAGATAATTATCAGGTCATTAGATGGTACTTATCGGTCGTTCAACACAGGCTGACCAAGATCTCTTCCTGCATGCTTCTTGAAAGCTCCAAGACCATATCACATTATCTATAGACCATATATGGAAAGCCAAAGCTGCAATTCTTTTGAAGATTTATCAGAGCAAATTTACCTCACGGACCGGTCCTCACCTTTGCCTCCTCGGACTGCATGGGGATCCACCTAAATGAGGGCCCCTTGCTCTTCTTTCCAGACAAGGGGAGTAGCTTGTTTAAGTTGGTCGCCAGGGCCTTTCTCTTCCAACGACAGTTTTGTCGAACGGTTCCACTGATGCTATGACAGTGTCCCCGCAAGAGATCCGATCGAGTCAGCAGTTACAAGGCAGCTGGTTTTTTCCTTCATGGACAACACCAGGGACATCAGAGTGACTGACGGAGGGTCGGCAGACTCTGTCTCCTTTTTCCCATTGAGGCCTCCTCCTCACGGTGGCTCGACTTTTCTCGACTCATTGTCCTCTTGGCATGCAATTGTTGTGCACCTCAAGAACTTGCAACCAACAAAAAACTTTTAGCTTTCCCAAGAAATGTTGGTCTCTTGATTAGGATTAGTTCATTTACCTCAACTCTTTGAAAAATAACCGTGGAAGGGGTAACAGAGTAAACAATATCCGCACATGCCAAACCTTTGGGCCCCATGGCCCGAATCACCTTGGGTACTTGTTGCTTTTTTGTCCAGCAGCAACCGAGCGAGCTTTATTCTTTGTTTTTCGAGCAGCCACTGCCGCCTTCCTCTCTGCTTTACGGGCGTTGAAGGCTTCCCAATCATCCTTGGTTATTTCCCCAAGGATGTTAGACTGCAGCATCTTATTTACAAGTCACAGCTTGAACTGACAGCTTGCTTCCTTCCATTTTGCTAGCCTTCAACAATACCCTTGCAACCACCTTCCTCTTCACCTTTGAAGGGATGTTCACGGATGGTACAGTTTGGATTTGCAACCCTCGTGGGGAGGAATACAGACAGAGTTGCTGCATCCAGTCATTCACTTTGTTCTTCAATCCCAACAGTTGAAATTTGTCGAGCGAGGAGAACTTGAATGAGATTTTTCTTTGCATTAAATTCTTTTATTCTTATCATAACATTATTTTCAATAAAAGAACCGAGGAATTAAAATATGTACGTAAAAAGATGTTTGCTCTGATTTTAAAGAGATCTAACGGTCTATAAGAGAAGGATATAACAGAGGCTGATCCACTGCAAGGAGATCTTGAGACCCATCTGATCGAATGAGCCAAGGCTGCCAAGCCATGCTAGGTAAGTCAAGTAGGCCAAAACCGACTGAGCAAAAAAACGAACAAGGAGACGATATGGTGATCCAAGTGTAAGCAATTCAACCTAAAATGAAATAAGAGAGCATCCGAGCCATCCACTGTAGGAAAGCCGACTCGATACGACAGTGGAGCAGACCCAATGGAAGAGCCAGTCTAGCCAAGTATCTCCGATCATTTCACAGAGAGCCGAAAACTCCTCACCAAGTATTGAAGATATTGGGGATGTGCACAATGATTCCATAAATGATATGTTTTGATAAGCATATCATATTTTAACAATTCCTTTAGATATGTGGGAGGTGCACAATTATTTCTTAAATGGTGCTTTTACTTCTTTTAATCTTCCATTTAACAACATTTCATCTTAATTTGCTCATAGCTTTGGTAAGAGTCAAGTCAAGCAGTTTATTTATGCCAAGTCCTAAATTTTTACTTGAAAGTTCCAAATTGTTTTTCGTAGGCACTCACTTTGTTTCAACATTATCCTTTTTTTGTTCAATTTATTGTACTAGTTGGGAAAATCTCTCATATTTTACCTATTAATTACATTAAGATGATGACATGCAACACACCCAAAAAAACAAGCACTAAGTATTATATTTCAAATCAGCCAGCAGGACATTCCTTGTAATAAATATATATCGAATCGTGTGCATACAAGATTCATATATTAAGCTATCAATTCAACACAAAAGAGTTTAAAAATGTGATAATTATATATACTAGCTGAAGGGGAGTAAACGAGCCTGAGCTCAGGCTCAACTCGTATTCTACTCTTTAAAAAATACTATTGTTCATATTCGACTCATTATAATACCAAACTCAAAAAATTTGTGTTTGGCTTGTTTGCTTAGTGAGTCAGTACGTGTTGTTTGCGAACAACGATTTGACATCGTTAATCACGCAACCATAGGATGTTAAGGGGGTAGTTGTGAGATTTAAATATTATTATTTATAATAAAATATTCATTTAAATAGTATTTAATATATTTTTATTCTATTTTTTAAATTAATAATTTTAATTGATTATAAATCTTTGTAACATTGTAGTTAATTAAATTATATAAAAATAGTGCCTATCAATAATATATATATATATATGAGAGTTTTGGAGGTCATCTGCTTCGTTGAGCTCTGCTAGGGTTTCGCCTCACGACGAACCCTAGCCTCTTTGCTACTGTAATTCCACTCTCGTAGAAGAAGGGGGTACGCTCCTCTATTTATGTCGTTTGCTTCGTCAAGCTGTGCCTGTGCTTGCTGCTCGGAGTAGGGCCGATCACGCTCTGCGACTCCGTTTCCTGCTTTTGCGGCGTCGTCTCGCCGTGGTTCTTCTGCGCGATTTTTGTCTAACTGAGGTTTCAACTCGATCGAGCTCATCTGTGGTTCCTGTCTGCGGTTTATTGTCTTTCTGCGCATGGCCCCGACCTCTTCGGCCCTCTGCCTGACTTGCAAGGCTTCTCTTTGCTGTGATGAAGCTTCCTTCTTCTTTGGTTGAACCTGACAAAACATCATTTGCCCATGTTGTGGGTAATCCTCAGCGGGAGATGGCGGTGTGTTCCCCTCAAGTTATAAGGGGAATCGTGATGGTACATGTGACTGTCCCTTTATTAAGAATGCAAACAGGAAAAATGGGAAGACAACACACCTTTTTTCTGAGTCAGAAATTTCAACCCTGACTGACAAATTCAAGTTTGCTCTCATTGAAAAATTTCAGTGGAGACACTCATATATGGAGGTTATCAAGAAAAGTTTTGATGACCTCAAATTAGCAGGAAAGTGGAAAATATGGCTCATGGATGAGACATGTTTTGATTCAGTTAACCGTTCCTAAAGACTACACTAAGATTTTCTCAAAAAAATATCTTAACATTGCTGGTAAACCTATGAAGTTACTCAAGTGGTTTTCGAATTTTGACCCAAATTATGAAACTCCCACTGTATCGGTATGATTTAGTTTACCCGGTCTCAAGCTGCATTTTTTTCACCATCAGGTTCTCTACTATATTGGGGCCATCCTTGAGGATCCTTTGCAGCTAGATCTGCCTATTTTCAACCTAACCAGACCCTCGGTGGACAAAATACTTATGGAAATAGATATTACTTTATCTGATGTTACTGAAGTTTGACTGGATACAACCCATAATGGTTATTGGCAACAAATCGTCATGGAGCATAGACCCCCATATTGTACCATTGTAAGATGTTTGAGCATGTCCTTGATAAATGCCACAAGTTTCATCCAAATTTGAAATATAAGGTTCAAGCGAATAAGGATGGGTCTAACCCTACTGCTCTGGGCATTTTAGTTCCGCCTGAGGAGGATACTACCAGATAAGAGGTGTCTGTTGTCTCTGAGGAACCCCCCATGACACTGTTGTTACTGTTACTACGAATGATGTGATGCTGACACCTTTAAACCCCATGGAAAACAATACTGATGGACTACAACCTACAAATGATATTGTTCAGATTGATAATCAGGAAAGCCTCGTAGCTCCACTTATTCTGGAAGTATCTGGTGTAGAGACAACCATACTTCACATATACTAGAACCTATTGTGAGTACTGCGGTTGGTAATCCTTCTGCTTCAGCTCTACCACCCCATCAGACTGATTTTTCGGAAGAGGAATGACAGGTCTATTCCAGGAGGAAGAAGAAGAATGGAGACCGACTCTAACTCGGGAACATATTGGCTGATACATTAGTGACTACTGACAATGACAATCATCTTACCGGCTTATTAGTTTGCTCCTACCCTAGAACTAGAGATAGAGGCAAGACCAAATTGGGTCGCTCTCTAGCCACCTGATATTATGTATTTCGGCACTGTAGACTTTTTATTTAAGTATCTAATGTATTTTTCTGTTTTTTTTCTAATTTTGGAACAATTTGTGGTTTTTGTGTAGGTAGGGTGCCATGTTTCGACCCTTCCAGACATTGTATCTGTATCCATATATCTATGTATGTATATGTATGTATGTATGGATGGATGGATGGATGGATGGATGCTTTCATATGAAAAGTTTTCTTAAGATTAAGTAGATCGTATCATTGTATATTTAAAAAATGGAAAATTTTGATTTAATATTAATTGCTGTAGAATTGGAATGGTGGAATGGTGGAATGGTGGATGAGCTGTTCATTAGCTGAGCGAGGAAAAGGAGGAGAGTGATTAGGAATATTTCAAATAATGAATCCTGAAGTTGTTTGTTGCTGAGCCCTCTAGCCTTCAAAATTTTGAATCCAAGTAGTTTGTATTGAACACCCAACCTGCATGCATGGGAGGTTGAAAATTGCATGCAATCACGAAAATTTAATTTTTTATTAGTCCAAAGTTAAGTGCAAATAACTGTTAATAGAAGCATCTCCGTAAACTAAATCACTAAAATAGCCTTGACGAATGTACTCATAATATAAATAAATAATTAAATGAAATGGATTCATTGAAGGTTCAAAAGCGAATTAGAAGAAAAAAAACTCTTCACAAAATAAAGTAAATTATGTGCAGTAGCTTAATTTTCACAGGACGGACGTAGCTGATGCTACATGATCATATCTCTCAGCATTGGCCTTATTGGTTTATTGGTTCGGTCAACTTCTAAGCTAATAATGTCCATTCATATTTCGGAATATATCTTTTCTTGCATGTGGGAACAAATGTTCAATTCCCTATAATTTGGTATTTGCGTTAATGCAATTTATGCAAATGTGTTTTGGTTCTTCAAATTGCTTTGATGCAGAGCTTTGCAAGTTTTTTTCCTTTCCTTGTTTCATCAACATTAAAAATGACGATAACTCATGAATTAATGTAACAAGCAGAAATCTTCTTTAGTATTTAATCTTGTTGGAACGGTTGGGTGGGGGCAGTAGTTATTATTGAAACTTGATGCTTATAGCGAGCTTACTTGATGTATCAGACATACTGATAATCATTATGTTACGTCAATACCTAACCTAAGGGCAATTTTGTCTTCTGTACATCTAAGGGCATATGATAAAACGCTGCCGTTGCCGGTCCCAAGCCCGGATGCGAAAAGTGGATGGTTGCGTTAGGTAGTCGACAGCCAGCGTAAAAGCTGTAAAAAAAAAATCATGACATGAATCCTTTTGATCATTGTGTAAGTGCTAGGGTGTCTCCTGGAAGAGACGCACTGTATAGCCTGAATACAGTGAAAAGTGTGCAAGGGCTGCTACACCGACGCCCGGGTGTAGTGTTAAATAAGCAAGGGTTCCCACATTATGGACGAATGCGGGTAAAGAAGTTAGTCCATGAAACTAATGAAACTAATATTAGGATAAGATCTTGGAAGATAGACACTCTCAATGGGAAATTAATGGAATTAGTTGATATTATGATTCATAGGAAAATTAATATCTTATGTATTCAAGAAACTAAGTAGGTTGGAGAAAAAGGCTAAGGAGATTGATAATTTAGGTTTTAAACTTTGGTATTCTGATAAGAGTCACACTAGAAATGGTGTAGGTGTATTATAGATAAGAGTTTGAAAGATAATGTTGTAAAAATTAATAGAGTTGGTGATATAATTATAGCCCTTAAGATTATCATTGCTACTAAGATTTTTAATAATAGCCCTTAAGATTATCATTGCTACTAAGATTTTTAATATTATAAGTGTTTATGCTCCTCAAGTAGGTTTAGATACAGGGTCTAAAGATGAATTTTGGAATGACTTAGAAGACTTAATACAAATGATACCTCTTGAAGAAATAATTTTTATTGGAGGAGATTTAAATGGACATGTCAGTAGAGTGGTAGAAGATTTCAGAAATATTCATGGTGGCTATGGTTTTGGAATAACTAATGAAGAATGTAGAGCTATTTTAGATTTTGCTTTAGCGTATGATTTTGTTATTACCTAATACTTTATTCAAGAAAATGAATGAACATCTTATTACTTATAAGAGTGGATCTAATAAAACACAAATTGATTATTTTCTTATGAGAAGAAGAGATCGTCATGATTGTAAAGATTGTAAGGTCATTCCAAGTGATAATGTAAATACCCAACATCGTTTATTAGTTTTAGATTTTAAAATTAAGAGTTGTAAAATAAAAAATACCAGGACTCATCATTGCAGAATTAGATGGAGAAACTCAAAAGACACAAATAAAATTATTTTTATGAGTAAAATTCAAGATTTTAAAATTTGGGATATTCATGAAGAAACAAATGTGATGTGGGATAAAGTAACAAACACTATTAAACAAGTAGCAAAAGATGTGCTTGGAGAATCAAAAGAAAAAATATTTACAAATAAAAATAGTTGGCGGTGGAATAATAATGTGCAAGAAAAGATAAAATATAAAAAGTTATGTTATAAAAATTGGTTTAAATGTAAAAGTTTAGAGAACTGGAAAAAATATCAAACGGCTCGTAGGGAATCTAAAAGAACAATCAATGACGCTAAAAATACTGCTTTTAATGATCTTTATAATATATTAGATACTAAGGATGGTGAAAAATATATGTATAAACTAGCCAAACAAAGAAAAAAGAAAAGTAAAGATTTAACTCAAGTAAATTGTATTAAAGATGAAAATCAAAAAGTACTTTTCTTAGAAAAAGATATTCAACATAGGTGGATGAGTTACTTTGATAAACTTTTTAATGAAGTTTCTGAAAATTCGATCGATCTTAGTGATTTTAATATCATAAATAATAATAAAACGTACATTAGCAAAAAAGAAGTTGAGGAGGCTTTAAAGAAAACCTAGGGTGGAAAGTCTGTAGGACCTGATGATATCCCAATTGAAGTGTGAAAATATTTGGGAGTTTATTGGCTTACTAAACTCTTTAATATTATTTTAAAAACTAAAAAGATGCCTGAGGAGTGGAGGAAGAGTATTTTGGTCCTCATTTTTAAGAATAAAGGGGATGCACAAGAGTGTGCAAATTATAGAGGAATTAAGTTGATGTGTCATACTTTAAAATTATGGGAGAGGGTAATTGAACATAGGTTAAGACGCATCACAAAAATTTCTCAAAATCAATTTGGATTTATGCGGGGCAGGTCTACTATGGAAGCTATACATTTATTGAGAGGTTTGATGTAGAAGTTCAGAGATAATAAGGAGAATCTGCATTTGATTTTTTTTGATTTAGAAAAAGCTTACGATAAGGTTCCAAGAGATATCCTTTGGAGAGTTCTCGAGAAGAAATGTGTTGATATGACTTATATTCAAGTCATTAATGATATATATACTAGAGCTGTTACTTGTGTTCAAACTGAAGGAGGATTGACAAAATATTTTACTATTTCTGTTGAATTACATCAGGGATCGGCTTTAAGCCCATATCTTTTTGCTTTAGTTATGGATGGTCTTACTAGACATCTACAGGAGGATGTACCTTGGTGTATGCTTTTTGCCGATGATATTCTTCTCGTGGATAAAACGAGAGAAAAAGCCCAGGAAAAACTTGAATTATGGAGGTCTACATTGGAGTCTAAAGGCCTTCGTTTAAGTTGAACTAAAACTGAATACATGAAATGTAATTTTAGTAGTAATAGCTCTAGTGACAGAAGTGTGACTTTGGGTGATCAAATTATTAAAAGGTGTGAATGATTTAGATATCTTGGGTCCGTTGTCCAAAGCGATGGTGATATAGATGGGGATGTTAATAGTAGAATTCAAGCTTGTTGGTTGAAGTGGAGGAATGCTTCGGGCCTTTTGTGTGATAGAAAAGTACCGCTAAGACTGAAAGGAAAATTTTATAAGACGGCGGTGAGACCA
>NEWO01000001.1:7757441-7788189 GCA_003013225.1 Phalaenopsis aphrodite
AAATCCTGTCTTGTGGGAAATTCCTCCACAGATTGAGCAGATGTGTCCATAGCAATGGGGTTAGACCCCTCTTTGTTTGCTTGAGCTTTATCTTTAAAGTTTTGATGAAGCATGTGACATTTATCAACTGTATGCTCAAACATCTTACAGTGGGTACAATAAAAAGTTTTATGTTCCATAACAATTGGTTGTCAATATCCATTGTGAGTTGTGTCTAGCTAGACTTCAGTAATATCAGGTAAGGTAATATCTCTTTCCACAAGTATTCTGGCCACAGAAGGCCCGGTTAGGTTAAAGGTGGGCATATCTAGTTTCATAGGATCTCCAAGAATGGCTCTAATAGAATAAAGAACTTGATGATTAAAGAAATGCAATTTGAGACCAGGTAAGCTAATCCATACCGGAAGAGTGGGAGACTCATGATTTGGGTTAAAATCAGAAGACCACTTAAGTAACTTCATTGACTTGCCTGCAATGTTGAGATATTTTTTAGAGAAAATTCGAGCATAGTCTTCAATTAGGGTTAACTGAATCAACACATGTTTCTCATCCAAACGTCTCACTTTCCAATTGCCTACAAGTTTGATATCGTCAACACTCTTTCTGATAATTTTCATAGGTGGGTGCCCCCACTGAAATTTACCAATAAGAGAGAACTTGAATTTCTCAGTTAGTATCATTTTCCCACTCTTCCTACTTATCTTCTTAAGAAAAGAGCAATTACTCACGACATTCTTTGTAGCTTGAGAGGAAGATAATAGTAGATTTCACAAGATGATTACCCACCACGTGGGCGAAAGAAGCTTTGCCAGAATCAACCAACGAAGCGCCATAACGACGATCCTTCAGCCTGCCGATGAAAAAGCCAGAGAAACCAGACATTCCGATCCGAGACGCGACCAGAAGCGTAGGGTCGTCGAACCCGCGGAAGGCGCTGGACTGGTAGAAACAACAGAAATGCGAGCAGCACAATGTAGCTCGAACGGCCCTATAGCAGCACGATCGGTCCTACAGAAGCACGATCAGCCCTACATGCTCGACAAAACAGACGTCAGAACAGAGGGTCGTACTCCCCTTCTTCTACGAGCGTGTAATTAGGTCAAAATAAGGAGGGTCATTTTAGTTCCGGAGTCTATAAAAACTGTCAATTTAGACACTGAATCTTTTAATATGGGTTAAAATAATCTATAAATACTATTTTAGTCCCCATTAAAAAAAATCTCGGGACTAATTTTACAATTTTTATAGAATTTAAAACTAAAATGACTCGATATAAATAGTCAAAGAACAATTTTTGACATTTTGCTCATATAAAAGAAGAATATATATATATATATATATATATATATATATATATACACACGCGCGCGCGCGCGCACACGATGTGTCATCATCTCCACTCTGCTAGGGTTTCGCCTCATGGTTAGCGTCTGCTGCTTCGATATTCTTCACGTCAGTGCTCTATTTTCCTCTTCGTCACCTTCGTCGTCAGCTTCTCTCGTCTTTTGCTTTGCTGTTGAGGGCGTCCGACTTCATCTTGGCGTCGTCTGCTCCACAGCTCGCGTCGTCTGCTCGAGTTGTTTTCATAGGGGTTATAGTTCGCTTCTGCAATTTGTCGGCTTTGCAGGAAAGGGCATCGTTATGCTTGAGCTAACTGTTCGGTACCCGACAGACCATCTTGTCTTCTGCTCGACAGTCCATCTTATTAGAGGAGATGGCATCCACTATCCGTTCCTATGCAACTGTAGTTGACGGCGGCCTCTATTCCTATTCGTGCTCCTCTTTCAGATTCAGAGACTGATTTTCGTATAGGTAAATCTTGCAATGTTCCACAATCATTCCACGAGACTGTTGAAGGTGGTGGAGATCATACATTTATTAAATACGGGGAAAAAAATAGGAAGCCAGCTCTTATTCTCACAGAGGTTGAAACCAGTACTCTCGCATCTACTTGGCATTTTGCTCTAGTGAAAAATTTTCTTTATGGTCGCCCAAAACTTAGGATCATCTGAAAAGATTTTGAAGATATGAAGTTGTTGGGCAGTTGAAATATTGGTTTACTTGACGGTCGACACATATTGATTCAGTTATCTCACGGTGCCGATTACACTCGCATTTTTTCTCGGAAAGTTATCAAGATCACAATCATTATATGAAAATTCTGAAGTAGATTGTTGGTTTTTATCCAAAAGCGGAGTCTCCAATCATTCCAGTTTGGATAAAGTTTTCGGGGTTAAAATTACATATGTTCAACTTGGAAATTCTCTACTCCTTAGCAACTGCTTACGGTAAGTTTCTCAAGGTTGATTGTCCTACACTTGCTGTCAACAGACCCTTTGTGGCTTGAGTGTTAGTTGAGAGGGATATCACTCAACCACCTCCGGATGAGATATGAATTAGAACCACTCACAATGGCTATTGGCAAAAGGTTGAAATAAAACCACACTCTTCTTATCGCTCTCATTGCAGTATGTTTGGTCACAGCTCTACTATTTGCTATCTCTTGCATACTCATCTAAGGTCGGATATCGTTAAAGATCAGCCACCTACCATCCCTGTTGAGAAGATGCAACCTGATCCACTTTCCAACACTGCAGTTCCTGATGAAGAACGTCATGCTACAGCTACAGATCCAGTTGTGTTTATACCACACACCGTTATTGAAGAAGACCCACTTACATGCCAAGACACATGAGAGTGTTCATTTGATCTAATAACAGATCAGCCGATACAACATGTAGTTGATTCTAATGTTCAACAACCTACACATCTCCAGCATACTTTAGACCAAGATCAGGTGAGTCAATCTTCAGAAGAGGAATGGCAGGTCTATACTAGGAGGAAGAAGAAGAATGGAGGTCAACTCCAGATCGAAAATATATTGAATGATACATTAGTTATTACTGGCAATGGCAATCATCTTACCAGTTTATTAGTTTGCTCCTCCCCTAGAACTAGAGGCAGAGGTAAGACCAAATTGGGTCGCACCTCGTCACCTGATATTATGATTTCGACACTGTTAGGCTTTGTCTTCAAGTCACTAATGTACTTTTCTGTATTTTCTAGTTTTAGAATCATTTATGATTTTTATGTGAGCAGGGTGTCATGCTTGGGTCCTCCCACACATTGCATCTGTCTTTCTTTCTATTTAATATATCAGCCTTTTTGGGCTTTCATTTTTGTGTGGGCAGGGTGTCATGCTTGGGTCCTCCCACACATGGTATCTGTCTTTTTTTCTATTTAATATATCAGCCTTTTGGGCTTTAAATATATATATATATATATATATATATATAAAATTTAGTATTTGGCAAGCAGGTTAAGCCTTCGCTTTAATAGTGACAAGTGTCAGATGTTTTTTGGCAAGCAGGTTAAACAACATCTTATTCAATGGGGTGTTACATTTACTGGTTTTCATCATGTCTCCTTCCTCTTAAATATCTTGGGGTAAATTTGATAAGCGGGAGGAGGAAACATATACATATGAATGATGTGATTGATAAAATCAAATGTAAAATTAATGATTGGAGAAATATTTTCCTTTCCACTGGGAGCAGGATTTCTTTGCTTTCTAGTGTTCTTCAATGTATTCCACTATATACTTTGCAAGTGTTCAACCCCAAGATAAGTGCTATTATTATGATGGAGAGGCTCTTTAATAAATTTCTTTGGGTGGGGAATGGTGCTAAGAAAATTTGGAGTGCTTGACATAAAATTTGTAAGCCTAAAAAGGCTGGTGACTTTGGTTTTAAGGCATTAAAACATACTGTTTGAAGTTAACCTTTGCAAACTATGGTATAAATTCAGATTGTGTTCCTCTCTTTGGGCTTTGTTTCTGCATAAAAAATATTGTGCTCAAACTCGCCCTTCCTTGGTTTCGTGGAAGGTGGGAGATTCTCGTATTTGGAAGGCTGTGGTTAATGCTAGAGATACAACAAACGATTTTATCTTTTGGGACATTGGTGATGGGAATATTTCCTTCTGGAATGATAACTGGGGCTTTTCACATAACTCTGACTATACTCACTCTCCTCATCCTAATTCCTTATCGGTCTCTGATTTCTTTTCTCAAGATTGTTGGGATTACCCTAAGTTGTTCTATGGTGGAGGAACAAAATGCAAAGCATATTCTTACTATTCCTCTTACTCCTACTCAAAAGGATCTCCCATGTGGAAAAGAAACAATTCTCAATCGGTTTGAAAACTCATTTATGACAATTTACATTCACATCGTGATTGGTTATAGGGAAAATTGATTTGACATAAATCATCTCCCTCTATATCCTTTTTTCTTTGGCGTTATCTCAATTCTTTAATACCAATAGATGATATTCTTAAGCTTAAAAGTTTGAAATTGGTCTCAAGATGTCATATGTGCAAAATGAAAGAGGAAGACATAAGACACATCTTGTTTGAGTGTGCTTTCTCTTTAGAAGTTTGAGATATGATTAGATCTGATTTTGGTTTTTCTTGGATGCATAGAGGCTCATTAACTAACTATTTGTGGCAATGGAAGGATTTAAATACCAGGCAAGAGGGATTCCCCCTCCCTTTACTGGTTCTCTGGTTCCTTTGGAACTCCAGAAACAGTTTTAAGTATCACACAACTCCCCCACTATTTCTATGACTGTTGCGTATGTGATTGCTTATACAATAAAGTATTAAGAGCTGACTCCTGTGTGGTTCAGGTTTTAAAATCCCCCCGGCTTATTAGATGGGCTATATTGGTGTTGGCATCCTGATTATGCTGCGGTAGTGAGTTTATTTAGAGATTCTGAGGGAAGATGGCGCTGTTTTTTCGCCTCCCCTGCTGTTGCTGGAAATCCTTTGGTTGCGGAATGTTGGGGAGTCTATTTGGATTTATTGGTGGCTAACGTTTTCAACTTTCATAAATTAGAGATGGAAATTGACTCTAAAATGCTCTATGACTATGACACTCTAATGGGCGCCTCTCATCCCCTTTGGGATATTGTTGGCACTTTCAATCAAATTTTATCTTTCATAAATGAAAAACATCTTGAGGTTAATTGGAGTTTTATTCATAGAGAGGGCAACTCCCCAGCTGATTGACTTGCCAAACTTACAGGGGAGACCTGTCACGTTGGCATCCACCCCTCTGTCTCTCTTCGTAGACTCATTATTGGGGATAGTTTTAATTTGCCTTATGTCCTACTTTAATTATTTCTGTTTATTGGTTATGAGTTGGAGCTTCTTACAGTTTGTTGGCTGGGGTTTACAAGTTCTCTTTTGCGGGCTTCACCTTTTGCTTGGCTGGTTTTATTTTTTGCTACAGGTTGTTCTCAGTTTTCGTCTCAAGGTTTGTGATGCTTCTTTGTTGCCCGTGGAAATCTTTTGGGCGTACTCTGTTAAACGGAAGACATCCTTTCTGCATGTTTCGCTTTTTCACTTTTCAAGTTATTTTTCAACTATACAAGATCACAAAATTACTATTTTTTTGGGCTTTTTTGTTTTCTGGGAATACCTGTATTTTGAAGATTTTTTTTTGTGTGAGTTGTACTGTGGGGAGAGGACCCTCTAGGGGTGAGTTAACTGTATTTTTTTTGTTTTATAGACATGGATCCTCTCCCCCTCTCATTTTCTGTACCTTTTTTTTTTATATTAACGCGTTGGGATCCACCGCTACTCCCCCCCCCAAAAAAATAAAATAAAATAAATAAATAAATAAATAAATAAATATATATATATATATATATATATATATATATATATATATATATATATATATATATATATATATATATATATATATATATATATAATTTAGTATTTGTGCTGGATCTTCCTCATTTCTTTGTAGTCAAGATAGTTTTGATCTTATAGGCCATATCATGAACTTTAGAATATTTTTGATTAACTGTATCCTGAGTTTTCCTTTTTGAATAAAGATATAAGAGATTTGCTTGTGTCACTTATTTAAGGAATCATAAATTTCCATAACTAGGACATCACCAAAAGTCGTGTTCATCTTAAGTATTAATATGAGATCACCTTGTTGAGGTTCCGTGGCAAGTAGATTGCCTATCTTTTTTCCTTTTCTTCAAGAAGGCGTTAACCAGTTGTTGATCACTTGAAATAATTTTTTTTTATTCAAACTATTGGTTGAATGAATATTTATTCTTGCTTTGGATTTGCAAGTCACAGTGGTATTTTTGTGATCAATGGTAAGGAAAAGGTGGTAGTAGTATTTTGCAACGAGAAAGAAGGTTAAAGAAAAGGCTGCTGTGTTAAAGGCTACAGATGAGAAGACTAGATGGAATGAGAAGACTCTTTTAGCAATAAAGTCTTGCAAGGTTTTAGGCAATGCAGTGATGAAGGCTGCAACTTATAAAAAATACTAAAAGAAAAGCCGAAGGCTTTGATACTTGACAAGCAAATTATTTTTGTATTTCATTCTTTAATTTGTCTAGTATTAATATAATCATAAGATAGTTTTTAATAAGAAACTTATTAATTCAAAGAAGTGTAGTTATAATAGTATACATATTGTTGAGTAGGTAGAATAATAATTACAACATTGTTATAAGAACTTATGGATTTATGAGGTGACAATACCAATCCTATAAATAAATGAGGTGGTATGAAGTGAATGAGATATAGAAGTCTTGGACTCGGCGGTACATTGATGGATAATATAGGTGAAATTGATAAAGTTGATTTTTTTATAATATGAGTACAATGAAGACAATTATCAAGATTTGTTAGAATACAAAGAAAAATATAAGAAAGTTAAATACATATAGCATGAGTCCAAATAATGAATCATCTAACAATTAAAAAAATCGAAGGAGAGAAATACACATTTGAATGCTCTTTTTGGAAGCCTATTGAAAATAAGAGGTTGAATATATATATATATATATATATATATATCTGTGTGTGTGTGTGTGTGTGTGTGTGTGTGTGGCTTTATCTGTTAATTAGGATTTAAAATCTTCGATCCACAAGATTGCCATCACTCATAGTTTGCTCATCTTGAATATTTGTCTTCAGTAATAGGAGGGAGAACTATAATCGACAAAACAAATTGTCTTGCTTGTAGAAGATATGGAGACCAAATTCTTGTATAGCTAGTAGGGCTGGCACAATAGTTTCAAATTCTAAGTGCAAATCTAAGCTCAAATTGAGGAGCAATAACTATTACGGGAGTATGAAGGGTTTACACATTTGAATGTTTATTTTGTGCCTAACTGTTTGACTTCACCTTATACTAATGAACCTTAAAACATTTTGAGCAATTGTAACAAAAAATGAATGCTTAGATTGGAATAAGAATAGTGGCAAGGATTCTGTGCGGTTGATCTGATTCGTGCATTAGAGAATGAGAAAGCGTTTGCTGGTGTTTTCATGCGAGTGACAAAGAACTGGAATGGTGATGACGCTTATTATGGAACATGAAATTGTGTGCATGAATGACAACGAGCACTGTGTTTGCAGGAGAAACATTGCATTGTATAGGAATTGAAGCTGAGTGGGTGAGAAGAGACTTTGGGTGCGTGAGATGGAGAAGGCAGTGCCGGGCTCCAAAACTGCACCACCTAAATTTGGTTAAGGATTATTTAAATTAATAAATAGTTATTTGGATTTAAACTTGATAAAATGTTAATAATAGATCTGTATTGAATACTGATAGAATTCATAAGTTGCAAGTTATATGAGGTGAAAGATTAAAAGGAGCAAGATTGTTGAGTTTATAAGAAGAATAAAGAGAGCAATTGAGGTTATTCATTTAATTTATAACTTTATTTTATTTTATTTTGTATAAGAACCCTGACTTAAAAAATATGTATTTTTGAATCGTATTTGGAGAAGAATAATAAATTTATAGTGGTGATTGTAGAATTGATCAATAGAATGTAGTACCAGTGAATTTAAAAAGGAACAAGGTACGTGAGATATGTAACTTAATCATATCTATTATGATTTACTGAGATTAAAATGAATATTATGTCAGTAAAGTATATAATTAATTTATAGATATTAAGTTTCAACTGTAATAAGTTTAAAGAGGTTATCAAAGAAATGATTTATATGATTAGATACTATGTTAAATGAAGTGATGTCTGAAGATCAAGCGACTTAATAAATCAATTAAAGATCAAGTTGAGTAATTACGTTTTTGTTTGTACTAAATACAATTTTCTTGCCTATAACAAAATCTCTTAAATTAATCTGACTCATATTTTAAATTGTTGAAATCATTGCAGACATTAAAAGAAAATTGAATGTTCAAACTCAATATAATCATATAAATAGTGTAACATGTTCTTACTAATGTCTATACATTGTATTTAGATTGAAAAGATTTATGTGTAATTTAATTAGTTGAAGGAAATCAAATGAAAATCAAAAGATATAAATGTATATGTCAATCACAGGAGTCATTCCCTCACGGTACTAGCCAAGGATGTTATTGTACCCGTGAACGAAAAATAAAAATGAAGAAGACTTGTAAAAACAAATGAAAAATATTGTACCTTAATTGATACAAAATTTTAGACTGTGCTTTTGAGACGACTTTGTATATGAAATGAAATTAAAAATGCTTAGAAGATTCTCATTAAGGAAAAATACAGATGTTTAAAAGCTTTAACAGAATGAAACAATATTGTTTATTCATTATTTTTTTAGCAATTATGCTAGAGCCTTTGCATAAAAATCTTGTATATAATAGAATTGTACTTTTTCATGAACTTGCTATATAATTTGTTCTTTAAATGCTTTATTCAGAAATGACTAGTTGAATTAAATTGACAAACAAGAAATTGTTTATAGAAGTGAAGCAAATGAAAATATGTATCAGAAAATATTATTTCTATGTTTAGTTTCTTTTTTTTTTACTAGTATTATACAAACAAGATATATTTATGTTGTATATGAACTCCTGTGATTTAGTGACTATTGTATGGATGTTATTGTGAATTTTTATATATGTTAAAATTATTTATCTCTACAGTCTTACCATCCATTCCTGCCTTAGATATTCCAAGCTTTCATTTGAGGTCGTGACACATTGTAACTTTTGGAGCATTCATGCAGAGAGGTGATTACGATGAAGTTGGGATCGAAGGGAGGGAGAGCCAACGAGTGTAGCCCAGTAACAATGATGAAACAAGTGAAATTTTTTTAGAGAGAAATTTGCTCGGAGTGGAGAACAGCCATCAGTGAGGGAGGAACATGTGATTGTAGCCCTAGTTATCTCATCAGGATTCATCATGCGGGTGGGAATACTCACAAGAGCATAACATGCAAGCTTGTGGCATGTAGTAGTGGCAACGAGTCATCAAGAATAGTGCATGCGAGCACCTGTGAGAATGTGGGAGTGCTTGCAAGGGCATAGTGGCACCCAAACGTAGCAAGCTATCCTAGCATTGGGACTAGCTGCTAGGGCACTGAGCCAGACAAAAGAGAAAAAATGGAGTGAGCATAAACGTGATGTGGGAGTGCCTTAGTAGGAGGTTTTCAGAACTGGCTCTTTATTTCCACTAATTTATACTAGAGCAACACCTTCGGTGATGAAATAAAGGTGCATGGAGACAAAAGCAGCAGATGACAATCTCTCAAGGAAGCAAAATAATAAATATTTGTATGATTCTAAACAAGGTTTCTGTTCTTATCAAACACAAATTTTTACTGAATTTTTGTTAGCATGAGCAATTGACTCTGTTGGGAAACGTATTGTCAAATCTAGCCTTTCATGGGCTATACTCTAGTCTTGACCTTACTTTGCTTTGTTTATAGCCTGATATACTCTTTAGCTAAGTCTTGAACCAATTATAGTGTGTTATTCTATGTTTTTTGTTCTCTTTGTATTTTTTTGTGGTTGATGACGATCTGATTCTTGTGCAATATAATTTTTTTCATGTATTCCTTACAACTGCTGTACTTATGTAGAAGTCAAAATAACATTCTATGTTTTTAAATTTAAGGCAAGAATCCATCCCCAGCAAATTGCTTCAAACTTGTCAAAGGGAGATTGTGAGGCCTTGCATCGATGCATGACAAAGGTAAATGCTGTTTTTCTGTCTTCAAATTAAAACTGATTCTCTTTGCTTTAAGGCGTGCTACGTTATTCATTGTCAGTTAAGGTAGTATTAAGGGCAATAAATGTAGGTTATTCAGTATGCTGTTGAAGTTGATGCAGACTGCAGTTCGTTTCCTATTGGATGGTTGTTTCATTATCGGTGGGGAAACAAACCCGGAACAGTAAATGGTGAGCCAACAAAGCTATCTAGTCTTTTAACCTTCAAGAAAATTTATTTTACAGGTAATTGAAAAAGCGCTTGAAGTTGGAGCAGATAGTAGTCAGTATCCTAGTAATTGGATTTTTCATTCCCGAGAAAAGAAACCTGGGAAGGCATTTGTTGATGGTTTGGCTGCTACACCATTTAAATAACATTCAGTTTTTAAATTTCTTGCATCGCAAAGTCAGGTCTTTTTATTTGTAAAGTAGAGTATGATTTCTGATGTTCCTAATTTTTTGCAGCACTAAATGCTGTATTCTTCATGTTGTGATGCATAGAAACTTTATGATTTACCAAGAATTTTATTAGCGAGTCGTGTGAAGTCTTGAAAAACATCATTAGGGACCTACTTTTTAAAGGTCATGATCTGGAGAATGCATCACTTAGGAAATTATGCATGCACATTGATAGGACGCAACAGCAGTACAAAGCTTATAGATCTCTTAGGATGCCAGCCAAGACATTGAGGGAGGGATTGATGAAGAGACGGAGAGAGGACACCCAAACAAAGGAAAAGAAGCAAGATTAAACTGGGTTGGGCATCGACAAGCCTTGTGGGCCCTATTTTTCATTAATTTTAATCAATATTAGTGTTAATTTTGCTGTGAGAACCATACATAAGTTGTTATTTTCTGATTTTTAGGCTTAGGCTTTGGCTTATGAGATTGTGTTCTTTGATTTTTCTGCTTGAAGGAGAGTTGTATCCTCTTTCTTTTGCAAGTGGTGCGTCTGTAGCTTGTTTATGAATAGGTGGTGGATCTTTCTCGACAACCGTGCCTTGCCGAAACCGTCATTTCTTTGTTCTCCTTGCTGTTTTCAGGCTGGACAGCCGCTGAACTTCTATTCCCTTACAAACTCTGTTGACCTCACATATTCTTTCTACTGCTATTTCACAACCTCTCCCTATTGAAATGACTTTAATATGATCCTTAAATACCATCTAGGAACTCTAAAACCATGTCAGTAGGTCACAAAGACTGCTTTTGAGCTCAAATATGGCTGATGGGTTGTCAACATTGGAGGACCTCTTTTTGGCATCCCAATTTTTTTGGCGGTTTTTTAGTGCATGAAATTTTCTCCAATTTCATTTGTCATGAAATTTATGAGGTGTAACATCACCATATTATATTTTACCTTTTATGTTTGAAACTTGTTTTATCATTTGGTTCGTGAGCAATTCTATATAAGATAATCTTCTTTACCTTTTCGACAAACAAACATCATCACTAATCGAGGCCATTGAATGAAGCTCTTACCACTACGCTTGTGGACACTAATAGGAAAGGAAAGAGATCTCTGATGAGGTGGCGTCCTTCAATATGGTATACAGATTTGGACTGATTGTCACCTTTTAGTAGGCTTTTTTTATGCTGCCTGTCAGGATTGAGCGGGAAAAAAATTGAAGGAAGAGCCAAGGGAATTGTTCTCATACTTGGCAGAAATAATTCAAGAGCATGTGAAAAATTTCATTGTTCAATTCTGAACGATTCTAGAGTATAAGCATGTATAAGTAGAATAGATGAACCACAATTTCTTATGGATAACAGAAATACTTGCCTAAGCATCATAAATATGAGGGTAAAAACAATACAACACGATCTAAATGTTTCTATTCAGATTTTTGTTATATTTAATGATGCATAAAGAATGAAAAAGCAACTGAATAGCTGGTGTGGTGGACGAAATTATCTCTGAAAGGTGAGGCAGGCAGTTAACAATATTCATGCATTCTCTAGGATCAGTGGACCTCAGTAAGAACCAATAATCTGTTAGCAAATTAAATTACTTGAAAAAATGAATGTGTTCAAGTTTTAGTTGTAATAGATACGGACATTTTTCCATTGCAGTTTCACTTCTTATGATACATAATGATCATGTATTGAAGCCAGAGATTGAAAATGGAGAACTCAGAAATTTTTTTGCTCACAACGTGGCGAGAAACTTTGATAGCATTTAGGCTGTTTTAATTAATAGGAGCTGCTCAAGTTTTGAGCAACAGGTGAAGCACTGACAAAAGGCTTTTCTAAATTTTACTCGTACGTTTAAATTTTGATTAAGGTATAGCTTTAGGTTCAATCTCTGGCTGAAGTTTTGGTACAGATGCCACTCTGGCACATACAAGCTCAGATATAAAGGTCTGATCTTAGTAGCAAGCACAAGATAGTTTTTGCTGTTGATAAGGTGCATGGCTTAATGCCATCTTACGTATGAAGTTTTGCCTAAATTTTGATAATCTTAGAAAAAAATTGTTCTTCAGGATCTTATTAAAATGAAATTATAATACAATTGAGATTTGAAAGCTTTAGTATAGGTTTCATGGCTCAACGAGTAATGGTTGGACATTTGATGAATTTTTTTGGGCTACAGTTATAGATGAACTGATGAAGTCACTAACTTTGGCTTTGGCTAAGTGATTATTTGGTTGTATGAATTTCAAAATCGTGCATTTTTTAAAATGTAATGTAAAGCAGATATAGTGTATTCCGTGCATCTATTTTACTAGCAAACAACCATTTTTTTTCTTTTCTTCTTTTGCTGTCACCTCATTCATCCGTGGAATTCTTACTGCCTACTCATCAATCTGCTGACTATTGTAATTATTTTTGTAAATTTTATTCCTCAGTTTTGTATGCTTTCTATCAGAAGCTTTATTAGGATTATATGAATTTACACACATATTGAAATGAAATGCATAGCTAATTCTTTCTAATTCTAGTTATTATGTCTACATTGTTCTGTGAATTTTGATAAACAAGTTCGAAGTACTATGATTATTTATATCCTTGTTCAATTTCTCAACCACACGTAGTATACCTTGTGTCATCTAGTAATTTGATATATATTTGGATTCTCTGCTAACTTTTCATATACCATTTGAATTTTGTATTTTAGTTGGCTCTTATACATAGTTTTGAAAATTGGATTGGATGTTATACTAAAAGAAGGTAAGGTTCAAATTTCAAGTTTCAATGGTTTAATTTAATTTAAGCAGCGGTTGAATTGTGAGAATGTGTGTATTAAATATGAAAATTATTTTATTAGTACTTTGATGATGTAATAATGATGCAAACATATAAAAAAAAAGAACTATTTCATAAAATATAGAGCATGAATATCTCATAATTTTAAATTCAAACAATTACTTTATTTAGATGATTGACATTTTATTTCTTATCATAATCAAGATTTAGGTAATTTATTCAAACTATTCTTTTCCCTTCCAAGAAGTACGGCTTAGGCCCCGTTTGCAGCAGCTTATTTGGTGCTGTGCGTTTTGAAAACTCACTCAGGACTGTTTGGTTAAACTGTGTTTTTATAGCTTATTCAAAAAGTTGCATTTTCAAACTGTTGAAATCAGTGTTGTCATATCGTTATTAGCTAGGTATGGTGGCAGCTCTCTGGCTGTGGTGTGGCTTTTTTTTTAAAAAAAAAAAGCCACCATAGCTTTTTGAACTGTAGATTTTTTTTCAACAACTTATTAATAAGCTGCATGTCACGCCCCACAGATACTATGACATGATGAATTATTCTAGAAGATGGAGGCCTAAAGAGCAACCTAGAACAATCTAGAATATGTATGCACATAAGAATGGTGTAGAACTATCTAGAAGCTAAGATATTATATTGTAAAGCTTCCCTTGGAAAATTGTCCCACATTGGCTAGGTGTAAGGCCAAAGACATGGGGGAAGCTATAAATAAGAGTCCCTTCCCCTCATCCTAATCCATCCAAGGTTTCAAGCTTTCAAGCTTTGTAATCTCTCTTTATGAGTGAATCATTTTCTTCTCTAATTCTTCTTCTTATTCTACTTTCAAGTGAGTGCTTTGAGTTGCTAGTTAGGAAGGTTAGATTGATTTAGTGCTAAAAGAGAGCTCTAAAGCCGCATTGATAACTCAAGGAAAGTTAGTTCTTGGCAGTTGGTATCAGAGTCTTGGTTCGAGGAATGACGAAAAGCGTCAAGGAGCACATGATGGAGTCGGAAGCCATTAATGTGGAGTCATCTCAAGGGCGAGGTCGCCAGGAGCAAAGGGACCCCGTTGCACCCAAGCCACATGGGAGGTCTAAGGAGATCATGCATAGCTTTGATTCGCGCCTTGCTCGGATGGAGGAGGCAATGAATGACATGGAGGGCCAAGTAGAGGTTCTTGGCCAAAGGGTTGATGGACTCGAGGAGGAGGACGTCACCATCCATTCAACAATCCGAGGTATGATGCTTCAACTTAAGGAGACCTTAATGGGCCAAGTGACTAAGTTGCAGGAGGATTTTATGGGGAAGCTCCAAGAGGTGCGAAGTGCCTATAAGGAAGAGATGAGTGACATGCGTGCTAGCTTGGAGGAGATGCGTGGGGACATTTCGCTGTGCAAGAGGGTAATAGCGACACCCACCAACCATCAAGCCTTCAAATCCAAAAGGATTGAGGTGCCAAAACCAAAGAGTTTTGGAGGAACTCGTGATGCAAAAGAAGTGGATAACTTCTTATAGAGACTGGAGCAATACTTCGGAACAATGAGAATCACAGATGAATAAACAATAATTTAATTTGCTACTCTTTACCTTTCAGATATTGCTGTGCTATGGTGGAGAAGAAGGCGAGGAGATGTAAAAAAAGGAATGTGTACAATCTCCACTTTTGATGACTTTAAGAAAAAGCTAAAGAGGCGGTTCTACCCTGAAAATACGGAAGATGAGGCTAGAGCCCAATTGCAAAGACTCAAGCAAATAGGATCGATCCGAGAATATATCAATGAGTTTACTATTCTGGTCCTTGAAATCCCTGATATGTCAGACAATGATGCTCTATTCAACTTAATGGACAGACTCCAACAATGGGCCAAAACGAAGCTTAGGAGGCATGGTGCACAAGTTTTCGCTTTCGTCATCGCCGTTGCAGAAAGCTTGGTGGACTATACAAAGGAGTCTACAAAGCCAAAAGAAAAGAATAGCAACTATGTCAGAAGTGGGGGAAATCGGAAGCAACACAAGGAATAGAATCGTCGCGAATCGACCTCGTTCAAAGAAAGAGACAAGGAGAAGTTTAACAACAACAACAAGACTAAACCATACAATAGTTGCTTCCTTTGTGGAAGACCACATTGGGTAAGGGATTGTCCGCAGAAGAAAACTCTGAACTCTCTTCTTGCAAGTCATCAAGAGGTAGAGGAAAATGACATGGACGCTCATGTGGGAACTACGCAACTACTCAATGCGGTACACTCCTCTCAAAAAACCCCGGCAAAAGAACTTCTCTTTGTAGAGGTAATTATAGGTTAGACATCTACTAATGCAATGATAGATATGAGAACTTCTCAAAACTTCACCTCTATTGAAGAAGCAAGGAAATGAGTCTGTAAATAACTGGAGGTGGGTGCTCTCCATCAAGGCGGTTAACTCTGCAGCTAGGCCGATCCATGGAGTTGCTAAAAGAGTGAAGACTTGTGTAGGGGATTGGTCAGGTTCGCTAAATTTCTCCATCATTCCCATGGATGATTTCAAGGTAATTCTTGGTATAGAGTTCTTGGACCAAGTAAGGGCCTTCCCGATACCATTTTCTAATAGCATGTGTATCATGGGAGGCGACCAAGCTTGCCTAATACCGACAACAAGAGCTAGGCAGCAGGAGACAAATATGTTATCAACCATTCAATTCAAGAAGGGCATTCGACGAGAGGAGGAGAGCTACTTGGCTATCCTTCATGACTCCGACGAAGAATTGAAGCCTGAAGAAACCACGTTAAGGGAAGTAGTGGAAGTAATTGAAGAGTTTAAAGATGTGACACCACTAGAATTACCGAAGGAACTACCGCCAAGAAGGGAGGTCGATCACCAAATTGAGTTGGAGCCAGGGACTAAGCCCCCAGCATGGGAGCTTACCGCATGACACCTCCAGAACTAGCAGAACTACACAGTTAATTGAAAGAGTTATTGGAGGCAGAATTTATCCAACCATCTAAAGCCCGATTTGGTGCTCCAGTTCTATTTCAAAAGGACGGTTCCTTACACGTGTATAGATTATCAGGCTTTGAACAAGATTACTGTGAGAACAAATATCCAATCTCTCTCATTGCCGACCTTTTTGATCAACTGAGTGCAAGATACTTCTCAAAATTGGATCTCCGATGAGACTACTACCAAGTGAGGATAGCAGAAGAGGATGAACCAAAGACCACTTGTGTGACCAGGTATGGGTCATTCGAATTTTTGGTGATGCCTTTCAGGCTAACCAATGCTCCTGCTACATTTGCACTTTGATGAACAAACTATTCCAGCCATACTTGGACCGGTTTGTTTTCGTCTGCTTGGATGATATAGTGGTGTAGCAACACTCTCCAAGATCATCTAAAACATCTCCGAGACATATTCAAAGTTCATAGAGAAAAAAAGCTATACATCAAGAAAGAAAAATGTTCCTTTGCCTAACAAGAAGTGGCGTTCTTGGGGCATAGGATAAATGAGGAAAAGCTCATGATGGAAGAAAACAAGATCAAAACAATCCAAGATTGGGAACATACTACCAAGGTACCTGAACTAAGATCCTTCCTTGGACTTATTAACTACTATCGGCGATTCATAAAGGGCTACTTTGCAAGAGCTACTTCGTTGATGGACTTACTCAAGAAGAATAATTCGTGAGAATGAAATAGTGGGTGTCATGAAGCTTTTGAAGACCTCAAAAAGGCAATCAGTGAAGAACCCGTACTTAGCCTTCCTGATCATACCAAGGTATATGAAGTGTATACTGATGTTTCAGACTTTTCTATTGAAGGGGTACTCATGCAAGATAGACACCCAATTGCCTATGAAAACAGAAAACTTAATGAGACAGAGCGTCGCTGTACAGTCCAAGAAAAGGAGATGACACCCATCATACATTGCCTTAGATTATGGAGACACTACTTGCTCGGCTCCAAATTCCAAGTCATGACAGATAATATTGCCACCAACTACTTCCAGACTCAGAAGAAGCTAAGTCCTAAGCAAGCAAGATGGCAGGATTTTCTGGCAGAATTTGACTACATCTTGGAGTATAAGTCAGGGAAGGCCAATGTAGTTGCGGATGCGCTAAGCCGAAAAACAGAACTTGCAAGCCTGTTACAAGTCTCCAACTCCCTCATGGACAAAATAAAAGAAGGTTTGGTCTTCGATCCACAAGCCCAAAGCATTATTTCCTTAGTGAAGGAAGGAAAAACCAGGAACTTCTGGATGGATGAAGATATCCTTTACACTAAAGGACGACACATCTACATACCAAGGTGGGGCAACTTAAGGAAGGAGCTAATCAAAGAATGTCATGACTCTTTATGGGCGGGACACCCAGACATGAAGCGAACTCTGGCACTTCTAAAAACAAATTACTATTGGTCAGGGATGAATGATGGGATAGTAGAATATGTTCACACTTGTCTTGTATGCCAACAAGGCAAAGTTGTCCTTCAACAACCAGGGGGGGTTGTTAGAACCACTACTTATTCCTCGAAGACCATTGGAGAGCGTCTATATGGACTTCATCTCTAGCTTGCCAAAATCAGGTAGATTTGGAAGCATCTTAGTTATGGTGGATAGATTTACAAGTATGCAACATTCTTTGTTGCACCCACTGATTGTACTACCGAGGAAGCTGCAAGACTTTTCTATGCAACGTGGTAAAGCTATGGGGGATACTACAAAACATTATCAGCGATTGAGATTCTCGCTTAACCGGAAGATTTTGGACCAAATTATTCAAAATGTTGGGGTCAGATCTAAACTTTTCCACAAGTTTTCATCCTCAGAGTGATGGACAAACTAAGAGGGTCTATGCTCTCTTGGAGCTATATCTGCGGCACTATGTGAGTGCCAATCAACAAAATTGGGCCAAGTTGCTGGATGTGGCTCAATTTTCTTTCAACCTTCAAATAAATGAATCCACTAACAAGAGTTTCTTTAAGATAATCATGGGACAACAACCGATGACTCCCCTCTTTTTTACAACCAACTACGAAGGGAAAAGTCCGCCAGCCTTCATTTTTGCCAAATCTTGGAGTGAGCAAAGGGAAATAGCTCGAGCAACATTACACAAGGTCGTAAGGAAGATGAAGAAGTGGATAGACAAAAAACGGAGGCATATTGAGTTCAAAGAAGGAGATCTAGTTCTTATGAAGCTTCTACCACAACAATTCAAAACATTTCGGAAGGTACATAAGGGTTTGAGTCGAAGATACGAAGACTCTTTTGAGGTGACAAAGCAAGGGGGAAATGTCTCTTATAAACTCAACCTGCCACCAAAACTAATGATACACCTATCTTTCATGCAAGCATGTTAAAGTCTTACCAGGAGGACATGGAAGACATGGAAGACCCATCAAGAGGGATCTCTAACCGAGCGCTTACAACAATAATCTCCTCCTTGGACAGAAATTCAAGAAATAATGGCTGACAAGGTGATCAGACGGCGAGGGGTACCAAACTACAAGGAGTTTCTCATCAAGTGGAAAGGATGGCCTGATAGCGAGGCCAGTTGGGAGCATGAAGACACATTATGACAATTCTAGGAGAAGATCAAACACTATTAAGAGGAGAAGTGCAATGAGGGCATTGCGAGCTTAAATGGGGGAGAGTGTCATGCCCCGCCAATACTATGACATGATGGATTATTCTAGAAGATGGAGGCCTAAAGAACAACCTAGAAGAATCTAGAATATGTATGCACATAAGAATGGTGTAGAGCTATCTAGAAGCTAGAATATTAGGGTTGGCTAGGTGTAAGAACAAAGACATGGGGGAAGCTATAAATAAGAGTCCCTTCCCCTCATCCCAATCCATCCAAGGTTTCAAGTTTTCAAGCTTTGTAATCTCTCTTTATTAGTGAAGCATTTTCTTCTCTAATTCTTCTTCCTATTTTACTTTCAAGAGAGTGCTTTGAGTTGCTAGTTAGGAAGGTTGGACTGATTTAGTGCTAAAAGAGAGCGCTAAAGCCGCACGGATAACTCGAGGAAAGTTAGTCCGTGACATGCAACTGCCCCAAACAATCACCTAGAGGGACTTGAACTTCAAAATTGTTGTTTAGAAAATTAAGATTTTATATTATTTACATCATGATTAATTTTTTACCATATGATAAAATATAAATGGTGATATTAAGCATAAAATTTGACTATCAAATGAACTAAGTGGTTCAACTAAACTATGAATGGTTCACCATTTGGATGGTTCAACCTTTAGTTTATCACAGTTTTTATTTGTTGTATAAAACAATTTTAATGTGGTGTGAACCAGCTGGGGTCCCTAGGGATGCAAACGGTCGGTTTCATCAGATCGGTTGAAAATTTTATTAAATCAAGAATCATAAAAATTAATAGTCAATTGAGCTAACTAAATAAGATATAGAAGCAACCCAAACTGAACCTGAAATTTAATTCGATTTATTCAGTTTGATTTTTATTTAACTGATGTGTGCATTTAGTCATATTAGATTGATCTGTATATGGATTTATTAAAGCAATTGGTTAATGTATTTAGTTTAATTGTAATATAATTTATTTTTTTAATTTAACCGAATTTTTTTAAAACCGAAGTAATTATAGAAATTCAAATAACTCTTAAATTGGAACAAAAAACTTATCGGTGATCTTTATCAATTAAACCAAATCAATCAAATCTGCTCGGTTCAATTCACTTGTTTGGTTTAAGCCAATTAATGCATATTATAGTTTGGGAGAAGGTCAGTGTTGGATCGGTTAGACTGGCTTGTTGGTTTGGCTGTTAAACCCCTGGTTTGGTTTTTAAGCCCTGCTTCTATAGGATTGCTAAATACCGAAGCACTAATTTGCTATCTTTAAGATCTTTATCAACTCAGCTAGCTACCACTCATGATATATATGCATTTACTGTTCATGAATGTGTGATGTATGATTAGCTGTCACATCAGGGGCCAGCGAACGATCTCACGAATCCACGTGTTTGAAACTCATGCTCCTGTTGTATGATCGTAATACAGTTTGGTTTTATTTCTTGTTCCGATGTTTGATAAAAACATTAGACATCTATGGAAAATTGAATTTGCATGAACATGGTGAGATGAGTGCTGATTGATGAGAAACGCATCACTTATACTGATTGATGTTAGTTTTTTCATATTTTTATACTTCAAATTTAGGTGAAACCCCTGCATTGTATTTATTGCCATCGAATTTGCTCTCTACATCTGAGTGCTATCTTCCTCTTATTTTGTGGCAGGAAAACGAATCGAGTTCATTGTAGTTGGTGGTAGAGTAAGTCATTTTTATTATTGCTAGTAAAGTTCTCTAAAATTATTCAAAGTTTATAACATAATAAAAAATCAATATATTTTAAATTTTGATAGTATTAAACATTCTAATGAAAAATGTCAATAGGTTTTGGTAAAAAATGCCATGTTAATGCCTTCAATAAATCATAGGATACCATAATCACTAAACTAACAAAATTTTCATATTTTATAAGTCAGGAGATATGTCCTGCGGAAACATTATGATAGTTATGTTAGTTTGTTGGCCATGTTATTTTTTGAGTCCACATAGATATTGAAGTGGGGCATGTTCTACCTTCATCATTTTTTGATATTTTTCATCAGAAATGATTAAATTACTCTTACACAGGAACATATAATGTTTTTTTGTTCTAAATATTGGCTACGTAACCATAAAATATAATTAAATTGGATGATTTGTAAAGCACTCTACCCAATTGTCTTCATATCTAATTTCTCATATATGTCTATTTTCTGCTTATTAATCATCAGACTTCAGCCTACGTCCCAGAATTACAGAAGCTCACAGGTGCCAAATCTGTGAAAGCCAAATCCAACCCATCTCGGAGCTCAAAGTCAGATGAAGAAGATGAAGATGAAGGCAGTGAAGGAGAAGAGCTTGAAAAAGAGAAGGAAATTAAAAATACTCAGCCTAAAAAAGACAAAAATGTAAAGGTTGATAGCCATAGGCAACAGAAGAAAGCAGGTGATTCAGGTGATAACACTGAGGAAGATGATGAAGAGGAAAAACCAAAGAAAAAAAGTGGCAAGAAGCCATTGAAAACTAATAAGTTGCAGCGAAAGATGGTTAAGGCAAAGACACAGGTGGAGTCGTCGAAGAGATCAGAATCAGACGAAATTAGCACACGGCAGAGGAAGAAAATCAGGAAGTGAGATGACAACTAAAGTGGTATTTTGGAGGCTGTTGTAATCGCTTGAATTCGTTTTTAGTCTCTGTTTTTATTCCATTTTGATGCATAACTACTGCTGCTCCAAAATGCTAATTAGTGCCGTGCAAAGTTGTCCAACATCCACTTTTTTGTGCTGAGGTTGCTCTATCTTAAAATTTCTGTGCAGTGTTGAAGAAAATTGGTTTGGCAGTGTTCAATGAAGTCGAGTTTAAAATGTCTGAAAGCAGTTATTGTTTTCAGTTGTTAAGATGCATTTTTATAACTGGAAGTTATAGGGTTGTGCGATTGGGCACTGTAGCGTCATAAATAAGATTAGTAACGGCTGAATCAAGTATGATTTTTCTGAGTTTAAATTATGCACGTCATTTGGACTTGGGGTGTGGATGAGTCAGACCTGAGTTTGAGCTTGAGTTTGATTAATTAATCGAGTTTGAGATTAAGCTCAAGCTTAACTCTATGAATTTGAGCCAGCTCATGAGCTTGCTTGTTTATTGTGGAAGAGAATAAATATTAATTTTAGTTGGTGTTATAATGAAATGATAAATAGAATGAGCATTTAAGTGAGTTAATAAGAAATAATTTGATATCAAAAATAAATTCTATTTTTTTAAATATTTTTAATAATTTGAAGATTTTTTTTGAATTTTAATATATTTTAAGTACATTATATTATTAATTACGGTTTAAACTAGCCACTCATGAATTAATGAGTTGAGTCGGGGTTGGCCCGAGCTTGGCTTGATAGCTCATTGAGCTCAGTTCACGAGCCACTCATTGAGTCTAGTTTGATCTGATTCAAGAGTTGGTTTTGTTCATTTATTTTTTTATTTTAATATTGTAAATTTATAGGGTAAGAAAATAAAATTATGGATTATTTTAATAGAGAAATCTGTCTATCGTTCTTAACATTTACATGAATTGACACAAAAAAAGGACCTATTTTTCGAAGTCGTGGAACAAATTGACAAAGATGGATCCTAATAAATTTTATATGATTAGAAGTAATCTCCAAAATATTCTGCATTGAAATCATTTATGCCAAGTGTTGTATATCATATATTTCAGTTACCACAACAAATGAGTGGCAGAGAATCATCTGATTATAAATGCAAAAATCACTAAAGTCAAATTTTCTTAAACATCAATTTTGATCATCTTATGGTGGTCTTTGGGATCTCATTACGATGATCCATATAGAGATTTAGTGGGTGGAAATAAATATATTGGATCAAACAACTCTATTTGCTTAAGCAACCTAGAGGAGCAATGAGGAAAGAAACCAGCATTCCCTCTAAGGTCTGCAATGAGGTGCAAAAAAAGAGTTACAGTCACAACATTATGGACTGCGCATCAAGTGAGATCTTATATACAATGAATATAGCTCTAGTTTGTTGAAGAAATATGAGTTCAGCATCATCTTATGACTTGAAAGAATTTTTCCTTATCTCCAATGACATACATGAGCGCTATATGAGACCAAAGATGCCCTCTCCCAACCTTCCAAAATTGGAGATTGATGTTTTATAATGTTACTAAAATGATTTATCTCGCACTACACAGGAACTCTAGGTTTTTGAGCAACACTAAATTTGCTTCATTGTTAAGTATCATAAATGATCATTGTGTAAAAAAAGGAAGTAACTGAAAGTGGTATAAACGATATTTAAAATTTTCGAACATACGAATAGTTGGTTAAAAGAATTCTCACATTGTTATTTAACTATATAGTTAGAGTTTCCAACTTATTGAACCATGGTGTGTTTCTACGATTTACTCCAATCTCCCTCTCCATGGAAGTGTCAATTAGTTCTAACATCCAAGACTTAAAATGGTGATGAAAACTCATGATGAATTGGATAGAGAGAATCAATAGTGTATGGATCCATAGACATGCATCTTTTTCTCGATGAATTTATAAAATCCCTATTCAAGTACTTCTTATTCTTTATCAATTTTCATTTCAAGTATTACAAAAATTTCATTAAATTATCACTAATGAAGTTACAACCACTTTATCTGTACTTACTAGGGCAAGGTATTGATCCCTTGCCTTCATCCCCTCTTTATCTCTATATATTAGGGACAAGCTTGATCCTCTCACTACCCCCCTAACTCCCCCTTTTTCTATGTACATATATGTGTGTCTTACTCCTTCATCCCTTGCTCTCCACCTTTCTTCTATTATTTCTCATCCCATGCTCTCCATCTTTCTCCTATCACTCATCCTCAATTTCAATTAACTCAAAAGTTAAAGAAGTTGTAGGTTGTACTCCACTTCATTCCTCTCCAAATGCTTCCTCTATTTAAAAAAAATATGGGCATGAACATTCTTTTTTTAATTGTTTCTTTTGTTAATCTTCAGCTTAATTAAGCAACATTTCATCTTTAGAATAATGGTAGTAAGCTACTTTATTTTTTTTGTAATTTGATAAACTAACTTACAGTCGAATGTCTATTAAATCTTTTACCTCTCTTGCTTCATCTCTTTTTAAGATAATGTTTACTTTCTTCTTTACAATTTCAATTATATAAGCTAAGTAGGAGTGTATCATTGATTTTTAGAAGTCCTTGTTAACTTAAGTAATGGTTTACAATGGATAGTTGCCTTAAGAAATAAGAAAGAAATTATGTATTTACATCAATATGCTACTCTAGCTTCATTTAATAAAAAAAATGTGTCTACATTTTTATTTTTAAGCAATTGTAAGATATCCTTTTATGTAAACAATTAATTGCTCCTTCACCTCAACATCCTTCGTGCTCTTCCCCGAAGAGTTTAGCAACACCTCCTTCCTAGCTCAAGAATGACTTCATGTTTGCTTAGGTTGGATTGTGTTCGGTAGCTAGTAACGCAGTTGCATTTCCATGTTATAGCTTGTTTTAAAATGAATTAGGAATTTCATAGGAGGCATTTGGTTTTGCTGTTTGATGCACCTATCACATTCATTTTCTGCTAGTTGTGTCTAGCGGTCTTTTAGGTCTTTTATGTGATTGCATATTGGTTTGTATTTTCTCTTCTATAAATTTGGATTCATGACCACGTTTATTGGAAGATTCTTGATAGAAGTTCAAGTATTCCAACAAATTTTTATAACATTACTTTCATAACGATGTAACTTAAAAATGTGCACATCTTACATTTATAAATATCACCAGGAACTTCCTTGAATTGAACATAGATTTCAGCCTTCCCTGAATTAAGAGCTTTCCCAACCTTAGTTCTGTTGTTTGAAGTACCCGTATCACCTCTCTTTTTTGCTAGTTTTTTATGTTTCATAATGGAGATTATTTTATGGAAGAATACAGATGGTTTGAATTAAAAAAAAAATTGATAGCTTAACGCTCCATGTTTCCTCGCAAGAATGAGACTTCTGTGGGTTTTTTAGGGTAAAGGATGGGTTTGAAGCAATGATTATAAGTTGATTCTAGTATGGTTTGGAGGCCTTAAGCTTGATTCATGGAATTAGCCTTTTTGCAAATGTATATTTTTGTTTGCATGCATCAGCTTTTTTCTATTGCCTGTGTTTACCGGAGTTCCTCGCAATTGGTACTTCTTAAGAGTGTTGTTGGGAAGCTCGGTTATGCGAAGTATTTTTATGGCATTGTTTTTTAGTATTGTTGCATTTGTATGTTTCAATGTAGTAAAAAAAATGGCTAATAAGACCAATGAGATTGCTACACCAACCTTGTGGGAAAAAGAGACAAAATAATATTTTGCGATATTTGCCTCAAAGAAATCGAAATGGGAAACAAGCTAACTACATTCTTCAACAAGGAGGGGTGACAAAATAGTACAAAAAGAAAATCAAGGAAATCACAGGCAGAGAGTACGACATAATGCAATTGAAGAATAAGTGGGATCAGCTTAAGAAATTCAAAGATTTGGAAGGACTTGAAACACGGCTCAACAAGATTGGGGTGGGATCCGTTGATGCGAACAATTAATGCTTCAGAGGAGTGGTGGACTGAAAGACTTGCGGTAAATATTTTTACTATATTTTGTTATTTTTTTACTCTTTAATGTATAATAATTTGATTTTCTTTAAAATCTTCGTAGGTGGTTCCTTCTGCAAAAAAAATTTAAGATTCCCGGAATTGAGCCTGAATTGGAGGGAAAACTAGACCGGATGTTTGGGGGGTGGTTGCAACTGAAAATTACGCATGTGATTCCACCAAAGTCCCCAGCCCGGAGCAGAATGAATATGAGACCACTTTCCCTTCCAAGCGGTCGAGGGTTGACAATAGAAGAAAATCTTGTGTTGGTTACCTTAGAAACAAACTCTCCCAGCTAGTATCTTCTTACAAAGCAGAATGTCAGACTTCTCATTTAACCACTATAGAGGAGGCACTAGAAATTCAGAGTGATTCACCCGAAATTTATGAGGATGAAGCATTGTATTTGTTCGCAACAGAATTGATAGAGAACCCGGTCTGTAGAGATATTTTTGTGAAGATGCCAGTTGCGCGCAAAATACCTTACCTTCAACGTTTTTATGATCGCTCGAATATTTGAGATATTAAATACTTTTCATGTCAAGAACATTTATAATGCATTTTCTTTTAATTTTCTATTTTTGTACTTGAAAACTCTTTTGTATTAATGTTATTATATGCAATTGTCTCCCTTTGATATTACTTAGAATTTTATGTTTTAGCAACTCATTACTGTACAAGGTTTTGATTGAAAGATATCGATTCTCATGGATGCAAGTAGAAGACGATAGATGCAGGTCAACATGGATGCATGCAGAAGAAGACGGAGAGGGATGCTGGTTATTGCCATATGTTTGATCTACGAGTACTACAATTCGTACATTGATCGGTCGCCGTGTATGACATCTTCATATATCGATGATAAAGGGGTTGGATAGTTGCTAGTGGGGCACCCAACAAGACAATAATATTTTTGAATGAGTCAGGAATTATTCATTGATCTTCTTGAGGAACTCGTAGGAGCTCACGGACTTCATGGTTGAACCAGGACCACTTCACGTGAGGTGTTGGCAATAACGCTGTACATACTATCTCAGAATGAATTCACGCGAGGGGCAATAGAGCGTTTTCAACACTCGTCAGATATAATTAGCAGATACTTCTCAATCTGATTGAGCGCACTTGTTAGACTTTCTTCACATGTCATCAAACCATTAGATCCTAAGTTTGAGTGGATATCTGCAGAGATATCGCACAATCTGCTATATATGCCCTCTTTCAAGGTAATGTCTCTAGAGCAGTAGAGTTATTTTTTTGGACAATGTAATGTTATTTAGAACCTAACTTTTGCCTAACCAAGACTGCATCAGCGCAATCGACGGAACACATGTTGACGCACGAATCCCGAATAATGATAAAGTTGCATTCATTGGTCGTTGCGATAGCTCGACCCAAAATGTAATGACCGTTTGCGATTTTAACATGTGTTTTACTTTTGTAATGGTCGGTTGGCAGGGGAGCGCACATTACAGTCAAGTTTTTAGATCCGCAACACGGAATACTAGTACCAACTTCCCACATCCATCGACAGGTAAGCTCTGCATAAGCACATAAAATACTTCAATTTAATCTTCATATTAATTGCAGTATTTATCGGACAAATACTACTTGGTTGATGCTGGATACTCATTGCAGCGAGGGTATCTAAAACCATTTTCTGATACGCGGTATCACATACCAGAATTTGAACGTGCAAACAATATTGCCCGAAACAGAAAAAAATGTTTAATAAACGAAATTCATCGTTGTGTTGTGTCATTGAGAGAAGTTTTGATGTGTATAAGAAAAAATGAGTGATACTTCGTGATATGTCTCCTTACAAGTTCTCCAAGCAGGTACAAATTATTTTTGCTACGATGAATCTCCACAATTACATTCGAAGAGATCGTTATTGTAACGATATTGACTTTCATTTGTGGGAGAAGGATCAAAAACATGTACCTACAGATGCCTATGAGTATCATTTGGGGCAGTCCTTGACAGAACATGATAATGAGACATCCACACCTTGTACTGCAGATGGGGAAGGTGCATGCGAGATGACAGAGTTGAGAGAACGTAGTACTGATGCAATAGTAGACGGATGATTGGAGAGTTACATATTTTATGCTTAAATAAGAGATAAAATTATATGTGGAATTAGTTCTAATGATTTTTGAAAATGGACTATCATTATCGTAAAGTCATGTATTCAGTTTGAATCTTATTTCATTTGAGCAACTTACGGTGTCGGCAAAATTAATGTTATAGTAATTTCTCCATGGTTTCTAATTAGTAATACATTAGTAACACCGAGAGACAAATGAGGAGACCTTGTTCATATAGTCCATATAGTCCCTAGTTCCTGGGCTCCCCGTTGCTCTTGAATTTTAATTGAATTTTATCAAGGTTCATATAGTCTTCTCATAGCATACTTTTGGAATTGGAATGTTGAACTGTCCAAGGTTTCATGTTTTAACATCTTTAACTTTGGAGTAGGAACTGCTTTTTGTGTAGGCTTGTAATTAGAAAAATTTGAATGGAGTGTGAATTTCTTAACTGAGCTGAGGTTTACTCCAGCTTTTTAAAATGCTTCCTTTAACTGTGATGTAAAACAAAAATTAGCTTGTCTTGGTTCCCTTTATTTTACTCGGTTTGAATGATGTGTATTGAAATGCTGCTTGATAATGGAGGCGTGAATTAACAACCTCACAACGCTATCTTCTTTGTGCGGGGTGAAATGGTTGGTGAATGCTATTGCAAAGATTGCTTTGGCCAAAAGTTCAGGTTTTATCCAGAAGAGTAACATTGTTTTATTAGAACCTACTTGAGTTGAACCCACCGTTTCATTTGATTCGATCATTCTCAATCTCCATGATCGATGATCTTATTTGATTGGATCTGATAGTCGTTCAAGGATATTAATGCTTCGTTTTTATATTGTAATCTGTTGGGGTATCTTGGATGGCCCATTGATATGCAGGCGACCTCCGCAGTTGTGTCATGATGACTGAAAAAAGGGCGTATCATCTACTAGACGGGATGGATCGATCAAAGGTGAACCTTAGCATTCAACTCTCTATTTTCTGGAAAAAATTTGCTTACATAAGACGTACGCAGAGCTGCGTACGTATGTAACCTGCAAACAGGTTACAAGGAGGATTTCGGGAGGTTATAACGGCGTTATACCCCCTGTAACCTTCCTGTAACCTATCTGTATATCAAAACAGAAGCGCAAAACTTATTAGAAGGTACAAGTAGGTTACAGAGAGGTTACATGGGGTATAACGCGGTTATAACCTCCTAAAATCCTCCCTATAACCTGTTTGCAGGTTACATACGTACGCAACTCTGCGTACGTCTTATGTATGCAAATTTTTTCCTTTCTATCCTCCCTTTTTTTGTTTCTTGAAATTAACTGCGTTGAATAACAATTATGATAATTTCCATGAATGGTCTCGCTGCAGCTGGGATCAATATTTCTTTCATGTTCTTCGTAAACTCGGGCAAAAATTGTTGATTTTGTGTTGTGTGAATAAATCTGTATGTAATCAAGTACTTTAGTGGAAGTTGTGCCCTTCACGTTTATGGTTTTATCTTCAGAAATATTCTTATGGAATTGTAACTTAAAAGATTGCGAGTGAAACATTTCAATTTGTAGAACATGAACTTTCTTGCCATTGCATTTGAAAAAATTTGCTTAATTCTGAAATAATATTTGTCTATTTGCTTTCAGATTGATTATTTGCTTTGAGAACGCATCCTTTTTTGTTCTATTATTGAACCTTTTAAATAAAAGAACAATTTTTTTTGGTTCCTGGTTATCAAGTTCTGCGCCTGCTTATTCGAATGACCATTGGTTGCTTATGGATGATGTAAATCATCTTCCATGAATCTGAAAGAATGAATTTAAGTGCTTCCTTTGGAGATCCACCTTTCTGATGTAGCGAACCTGTTCTTGGATGTTCTATTGGATGAAATTAAGATGAATTTGAGCTTTTGATTGCCCAATTCCGTTGTCACTTCTCTATATATTGGAGCAACCTATTTTGCACCTAAAGCGTAAAATTTGTTGCAGTTTAGGGGAAGTTGAGGTCTGTTTTGTTTTGTTTTTTGTTTTGTTTTTTATCATTCAGCTGTTATATGTTCTTCATATTGATGCCAATGGATGATGATTGAGACCTGAATTCATTTCTCTGTTTGAATACATGAGCAATGCTTCATCCTTCAAAGAGAACTCATGAGTTTAAGGGTGGTTATTTTAGTGCAACACTTCAAATAAAACTCCTTTGTTGGATAAAATTGTGTTTGTCATATTCATCTAAAGGAACTGAAATAAAAGTAAAATGGGGGAATACATGCATACCACTTAATTCGTGTATTTAAATAGTATTTAAATTAATTAGCTCTTTAATAAGTATTTAAATAATGTGTAAAAGAGAGAATATATAAATAATTTGAGAACATGAACGAAGAAGTATATTTAATAAATTTATGCTACCCAATTCAATACAGTGCTTTCACTTACCTATAAAATACTTACATTTTTAACATATATTAATCAATTCCATATATATACATATCTAATGCTTAAATTTATTTCATAACAATAATTAATTTCATATATTTACATACCTGACACTTAAATTAACCATACTATATTTATGCCACCCAACTCTTTTCTATGACCTCCAAAATATTATGTAAATTTTCTTGAAAATTAAAGTTTACATGTTACGTATGTAAGTATGTAAACACATAAGCATGTTTTGCATCTGTATAATTATTTCAAAATTTTTTTTAGCACTTTCAGGGCTGACTATTGAGTGGTGTATCCGAACTTTTGTTATGTTTATAAATGAATTTTTTTACTTATGAAGTTCCAAAAATGTCGCGATTACAATCTTATTTTAAATAGTTTTACAAAATAGGGGCAACATAATCATCTTTTCAAAAACAACTACTACATAACAGTTTTCACACAACTATTTTAAACAAACAACCAGCTTCCTCACAGCTGCTTCCCAACAGCAATTTTTTTGGGTAACACAACTGCAACTAAAAAACTGAGAAGCTACAACTGTGCCAAACTCAGAAAGATAAAAGTTTCAGGCATCACTATCCCATACTAGGTTTTACTCTTTTTTTTTTTTAATTTTATTAAATTTTTTCATATTATCTTTAAACCGGCCACCAGTGTAGAACTCCTCCCGTCTTAATAATATACGGTATAAGCATAAGCCAAAAATATAGAAATGGAATATCAATATTCAATACACGAGGAAACTTAAGAATCACTAACAAAACCATATATATATATATATATATATATATATATA
>NEWO01000001.1:7788260-7798533 GCA_003013225.1 Phalaenopsis aphrodite
GAAAATAAAAACTATCCTGCAAGCTTTCTGCAATGAAAAAGCAACAAGATCAGTCTTTCCCACATCATCCAATCTACCAAATTCTCATCGACTCGGTTCAATCAGCAGGTCAAACTTAGGCAACCCTTCTCTTTATTGATTATATATATATATATCATACAATGAATATGAACATAATGGCATAAAGAAAGTCAAATTTGTATAACAATTCGGGGATGTAAAAGAGGCGAGCAGAACTCGAGTCATGCCTAACTCAGCTCAGCTCCTTTAAAATATGAGCTCCGCATCAGCTCACCATGCTAACATGCTCATGAGTTCGAATGAAATCGTCATGGGAGCTCATCAGAAAAGCCACCAAAGTGATTGATGGCAAAAGGCAAGGATAAATGCTACAGAAGTTCACCGGAGAAGGTATCAACATGACCGGAATCACACTAGTCAAGCAAACTCGAGAGCCAAATAGCCAAGTTTCAAAGATCTTGCTGCTTGATAAGCTAGACTCGACCTCAGCTAAGATGGATGCTCACTAAATGTGAATGCATAACCACATTAATCAAAAAGAAAATAAAAACCTATCGAATCTTTTCCACTTCATGCTCTTAAGAGTCCAGTGCCAGCCCAAATAACCAAAAGGATTCAAATAATGCAAAAACGAAACATTAAACAGATCATAATTCAACTAGAAGCAAACACATACATTAAACAGGCTAAAAAGGAAATATGATGGTATCCAGTACAACTTATAAGCAAACTTCAAACATAAACTAGAAATAGTAGACTGAAAGTTCAACGATATGAAAGTAAGGTCCAATATTGCAAAACACACCATTTTAAAAAGATAAGACGCCACACAAAAGCGGACATGGACTTCTATGTTCTTTTACTGCTAGTTGACCTTCCAGAAGAAGTCCAGTTGATTGATAATTACCCCAGAAATGCTTCAGTAGCGGCTTAGAAAACTCTCACATAACAAACAGCCAATCCGAACTCTGCCACGAAGGTAGATAAGCGACGACCATATCCTTCAACAGTAAAATGAGACATGCAATCTGCATCTTTTAGTAAGGCATAAAAGATGGAAGCTGCTGACGAATTTGACAAACTCGGATCAACCCAACAAATACCAAGACTACCAGTAAGATGTGCCCTAACAGGCATCTCAAACCAACAGAACAAATACGGATATTATGGGGGTCGCCTGTTGTTCTTGCCATCAGGCATTCCTAACTCATCCCTGCATCAATCATGGAACACAACCTGTGTAAAATGTTATTTCAGTTATATTAGTTGATTAAAAAGAAACAATAAATGCTTACAAAGTTATGAAGAAAAACTGATTATGTATATGAGTGGCAACGAAACCCCAATGGAGAAGGAACTACGCAACAACTTAAGTAGGAGGGACTAGTTGCTTTATTAAGTAACCCACACCGACTGAATGGCACTCACCCATACAACATTATTTTCTGAAGATCCGGCTCCCATTAAGTTACATGCATGACAGTCAGAAGATTGCCAATTACGAAACTAGCATCGAGGTGATTTTATTGCCACGATCAAATGATTGAGATTTTGATAAAAATGAAAAATAGGGTTGAGCGAGAATTTGAAAAAAGGATGAAAGAGGATGCTAGATCTGTAAATAACAATATTTTGCATGCTTTGTTTGTAATTGCCATTATTAAAAAATTCAAACATCCCTTCCAAGTCAAATGCAAGAAATGATTTGAACACTAATATTCTATGTTACCTGTCTGATAAAAAGGTAGTAATTAGTGCATTCTAAGTGCCAACTTATATCTTTCTAATTACTAAAAAAAAAAAAGAAAAAAAAATGAAATATAAAATTTCAAAATAAGTGAACGGACTATATGACAAACAAAACCACTGACAGGAGTAAATTAAATTTAATTGAACGTTATAAAGCACAATTAAAAAAACTGAGGGTTGAATATTTAAGTTTAACAAGAAAAGGAAATTGTCAGTCTTCTGCAATTTAAAAATTTTATTTTATAATTAAAACCAGTAAAAAAACTGGAAATCATTCCTTTGGCTATAAAAATCATACCAGCTACAGGGCAAGCACCAGCTAAGCTCCAAAGATCATTCATGCTCCAACAGAACCTTTAACAACATTAAATGACAGCATCGGAGAAAAGGCCCATTCCTTTAGTCACCCACTTGCAGGTTTGTTGCTCTGCCCAGTCTCTTAAAACCAACAGAATAAGACTCACAAATGTCTAATCTCAGAGAAAAAAATGTTCTTAGAAAATCAAAGAGCAAACATTACCTGTTGTTATCATCCCATGAATGGTCTCACACCAAGTAACCGCCAGACCACATGGATTGTGTTTGATGCTGCTTTGGCAGCATAGCAGGTCGCAAGTTTGTATGAGGGAGGTGCTGTTCAGCGAATGGCTTCAGATGTTCAAAAAGCTGGAAATCCTGCCAGAATTTCTCATTAGTAACATCGTTTTGTAACGGAGGGGTTTGTTTTCCTGGAAATGGGAAGCTTGTGACACCACCAAACGTATTACTATTGTCACCAGAAGGATAAGGATGCATAACTGAGGCATGGCTAACAGAGGTTTCCATCAATCCTTTAGTAGATGGCTGATAATCATCAAGCCAACTATAGTCATCAATAGGGAGCTGCTGATCATTTGTAGCCAAATTATGAATGGTGCCAGGCTGCGGCTTAGAGGATGCATGGTTAAATCCAGGAGGAGGACCAAAATGCCGAACTGGACGACTCACAGGATTTTTCTTGGACACAGTTGGTGCTGGCAAGGCTGCTGAGGTCCTCGCATGTAAGTCAGTAGTCATTGCACCAGGCGGCACTATAGAATCATGAGGAGATGGTATAATGGTATCTGTAACATTTACTTGATTAGAAAACAAACTACTGGTGCTGACACTAGGATTAAAAGTGTTCAACGCCCCCTGGAACATCAAGCCATTCCCAAAATTCATATTCTTCAATCCTTCGGATAACATGGCCTCTTTCTCCAGGAGCCATTTTGATGTATTGATATCCAAGTTCAGAGAAGGCTGGGGAGATATTGCGGGTATGGAGGTTCTCAGTTTACTGGAGGGATTCAGATCATTTGACAACAGAGTATCATTGTTAAGAAAAGAGTGTTGCATGGCAGTACTATCCCAATCACCTACAGAGACGTGTGCAGGCTGAACAGTTTCATAAGCTGGCATAGAGGCAACAATGCTGGAAAGTTTTTCGGTTGCAGTTGGCTTGAAAACTATTTCTTCTTCATCATCTTCTCCATCTACATGAAGAAGGGCATTTACCGGAGCTAATCCAAAATCCATCATGCTTGATTGTGACCCTCCCAAATTGCTTACGCTTTCAACCGAACTAGCATGCCTTGAAGCATTTGGATAAGGAGCATCCACAATACCAGCATACACATCATCCACAAATGCAGGAGGCTCAACACCAAAGACAAACTTTTTGAGAAGCCGATCAAAATATACAACCCGCTGATCAATTCTAACCACATTCATCAGAACCCTTCCAGCAGCAAAAATCCTTTGCACCCGAGCCCTTCTTTCCTTGATAGTTCCATCACCACCAATAGATTGTTTCCTTGAAAAGTCCAAAATGAGATGTGCTTGCACTAAAGGAAGAAATCCTCTCAACTCAAAATCCTCCCACAAGGCGAGCCTATTTCCAGTTTCCCCTTCATCATAGCGGCTCATTTCAGAAAAACAAGTATCGTCTTCGTATGTATCTACATAACCATGGCCACTTGATAAAAGTGCATTCATCAATACTACACACTGATCCCAGAAAAATGTTCTAGCAGTAGCTTGTTTTTCTTTAACATCAAATCCTGCCGCAATATCTGGATGGCATGCTAGCCACTCCATGAAAACCATAATACCAGGTAGAAGAAAGCTAGAAGCAACATCATGTAATTCAACGCATCTCTTGAGAATATGTCCCACAAACTGGAATGAAGCTGTGAAAGCATTTTGAAGCAACACTGATCGCTGCAAGATCTCAGCATATGATTGGTCTCCAGCATCCCTATTCACATTATGCACCGTGAATATAAGTATGGACACGAGCCTCACAATAACCAGCCCACTTTCCGCAGCATCAACACCGAAATTAAATGCTTCCTCGATCCCATCAGCTAGCAGTTCATGCAAATCACTTATCACTGATGAAAAAACATCTCCAAAAGTTTCCAAGCTGTTATATCAAAGGCAGACGAGAGTTTAAATTAAAGCGCAACTAGTTCGATATAAAAGGATTCAATGTAAAGTACTCTTAACTATACCTAGTCCGTGTGAATAGAATTCCATGGAGTCGAACAAAACGAGCGGAGAAGGCTTTAAAAATCTCAGCTGTGCTAAGATCCTGTTCTTTGATTTGGGATTCTAAATTGTTATCTTTTGCAAAAGTCCTAGCATCACCGCGACCTCTACCTCTACCAGCTGATCGAGGTGGTAGCACATTTGATGTAGCAGTTTTAGCACCAGAAAGTTGTGCTACTCTTTGGCGATTCTGTCATTTTATTACACAAAGATCAGGATAACTGGAAATTAAATGACAGTCGAGAAAAGACAGTAAAATAATATAAACATAAAATATGCCAACAAATGAAATAGCCTTCCAAGCTTTTCAGTATCCCACAGAAACAGCAAGAGAGTACAAACCGACAAGTCAGCAAATTAAAGGGATAAGCAAAAGTTTGCCCAAAGAATCACGATGCATAAACATCACAGAAATTCTATGTAGTATCAAATAGGAAGCTTACTGATTACAGACAATATTTAATAACACTGGTTGAAGCTGCATATAAACAGTAAAAGCTTCTAATAACAACCATCATCATTGAATCTAAATGTGAAATACATAGGAGTAAAAATCATCATTACAAACACATTAAGCATAAATTTTTTCAACGCATAAGATAAAAAACTTCATAAATTTAAGAGAAAAAGAATAGCCTTTGGACAATTTATGGGGGACCATTTTAGTCTCTCAAACTGACTAATGTGTCCAACCTAGCCCCTTGACTCTAAGTTAGAATTTGACAAAAATTTCAGCCAAAATTGACGCTGAAGGTGAAAGATAAAGGGTACTGTTGGTAACTAAAGCAAGCATACATCTTCCTTCAAATCTTTACAATATCATTTCCTCCCTTCCCAAATTTCAGCAACAAGGGATGCTTTCATGCAAAGCTGTAGAGGACATAAGAGGGATCAGGAGAAGGGATATCACACTAAAGAAAAATGTGGATTGATATGATTATTTTTATTAAAAAAATTACGTGATATTTATTTCTATCTTGCTACCAATTAGTTTATATTTTCAAAATGTAATCAGTGATTTAGCGCATGAGTATTTTTATGCTTGCAGTTATGTTTCGTAAAGATAATTGATTTTTATTAGTCTGACCATTTTAAAATATCATGATTAAAAAGCTTTAATAATTAAACTACTTCCACATTAAAAAAAAAATTAATAAGACAACTCAACCAAAATGTGTTGTTGAGTCACAACACAAACATAAACAAAATCAATAAATTCTTATTTGAATATATAATTAGACTAAGCTCAAAGCGCAATAAATGCACACATTTTATACTTAATGTTAACATAGGATGATCTTTAAAGGATATTCCAAGAAAAGAGTGCTCAATTCAAGCAATCAGATCGGCTTAATACATTGGGTATTAGGCAAAATAGCTTTCTAAATAATAATTTTAAAAGTAGTTCATCTAAACAACTACACAACTTTTTCTATACTTTCAGCGCCCATTCTCCCATTCTTTTCTCTTAAAATGCATCAACTTAAAAAGTATCATTTAAATGTCACTTATCATTTAAATATCAGTTTAAATGGATACGAATTTAAGTAATAAACATTAAAAATAAAAAAAACAAACTTATTCATAAAGTATTAAACATCTGTTTGAATACTACAATAAGCAATTAAAAAAGAAATTATTGTTACCAAATAATTATTAATGATCAAATGTGTAGAAAAATAATTAAAGGATTGAAATCATGGCTGAATTTACATTTAAATTATCGTTCATTTATAAAAACTGAGCCTATTTTAAAAATCTAACATTAAAATAGAGATTGGTAAAATTAATAATAATAATAATAACAATAATAATAATAATAATAATATTTTATTGTCCTTAAATACCTTCACATGTTTCCTCGGTAAATTTTTTTTCTTTGAAATGAACAAAACAGAATGCCACCAAAACTGGTCAAAAAGAATCTATGACAAACAGTAGACAAAACATTGCTTGTAATGGGCTGGTTCAACAATCACAATATCAAAAGTAAATGAAACAGTAAAATGCAGGTTACCAGCAGTTATCACTCGAGGAAACATTTTAATATGGAAATATGACTCTTCTTGCCAATGGGCCCACAACATTCTATTTAATTTGCTAAAAAAGATGCTGAATAATTTCCAAATTATCCATTGAATAAACAGATACAGATAATCACCGAAAAGGATCCCATAATCATTACAGTTCATTAATGGGTCCAAAACATTTAATTTGCAAAGAATCTAAATGTAGAAATTTACTTAGAAAAACTGAACATCATAGGTCTTCATATGTGTGTGTGTGTGTCTATACATACATACATACATATATATATATATATATAACCAATCCCCTGACTCTTTGCATTAGATTATTTTAGTCCTAGAGTATATTAAAGTGCCAATTTATTCCTCCTGCTCTTTAAATATAGGCCGAAATAGTCCCAAATTCTTTATAGGGGGTACTATTTCAAGCCTCATTAAAAGAGTCTGAGGGACAATAAAAATGAATGCATGAAAAAATTAGGACGAAAAAATTATGGAATAATTGTATTAGAGATATGATCAAGGAGGTATGTATTGAAAACAAGGTAATTTGGAATAGACAGGCGATTTGGACATATACAATAAAGGGCAGATAATTCACACATAAGATGAGTGGATAAATTAATTTCAAAGGATTAAGAAGAATAAAGGATAGACTGAACGTTACATGGATATGAGTTGGTCAAAATAATTTAATAGGAATAGGTTAAGCATACCAGACAAAAAAATCAACAAAACTGAATTTAAAACGAGGATTCACAGAGCTAACTTCAGCAATTGGAAAGATGATGATGATAATGTTCAAGAGAAACTAGTGCTGTACAAAATGAAAATACATCACTCATTACCCGTAAGGCATATTATGAACCAACTATAAATCTGACACATGGTATAAAAATCAATTAACTGAAAACAATCAGACCTACCTTTAAAACAACCAAAATAAGTTATTCTACAAAATGCAACATCTAGAGCATGAACAAAACAAAAGGCATCAGGCATAATGACGTGTGATGAATTAAAGAAATGAAAAAACAAAATAGAAAAAAAATCTAATAATATCTTGGTGCTACTAAATTATGAATAATAAAGAATACCTTCTCAAATGCAATAATTAAATTGTCCCGCGCTGTTGAGAAAGGATTATCCACAGCCAAACTACGAAAATACCGGTACGTGGTAACCAAGTCATCATTTGAGTATGACGCCAAAATAGCCAGCTGAAAAAAATGAAGTTCCCAAATAGTGTAATTTAAACAATAAATGACAATCAATCATACAACAGAACATATAAGCCATTCAAGAATTATAAACTGACCTGATGATGTGGATTGCCACTTGAAGGGCAGAGGGAAGCTGCTTGCATATAATAACTAGAAGCAGCAGCAAATTCACGAACAACAGAGTCTCCCTCCCCATACATGCCTTTATAACGAGCAAGATCCCCCAGATATATTAAACAACGATGACTAGACAATTGTCCTTTCTTCATGTCAGCTGATTTTTTTTCATCTTTTGATAGAGTATTTTGGCTCTCAGGGCCCTCATAAAAGTATCCCAAAGGTAAACCATATTTTGCCTGGATCTTAATTATGAGGTCATGGTAAAATCCAGTTGATTCTGAAAGAAAACTTTTGAAAGCAGATCGAATTTTCTTAATTCGATCGGGTCTTGCGGGACTTCGCCCACCTTGGGTTGCAGTTAATCCTGTAGACTTGGCAGCATTGATGTGCAGTCTGAACTCCTCAATTCTTCTGTAGTGTAACTGCCAAAGCATAAACTCTACCTCATGTTTCTCCGAAAATTCATGATCTTCAAGGATAATGGCTTCATAATTTTCACGCATTTGGAGCCACACATTAGGATCTGATGGAATTTTGGCTTGCGCTGACTTCCGCAAGCCATTTTCTAATTCAATATTCTGGGGAAAAGCATTTATTTCATTTAACCATATTGGCAAAAAAAAATTGTGCAATACAAGCAAATGAAACTCTCTCAAGTCAAGCCAATCAACAAAAAAAAAGTATGAAGAATATGAAGTTTGGATAAAAAGGTATCTCTCAAAGAATCAATGAATAAGGCCTTATAATAATGAAAAAAAAAACGTGGGAAAGAGATAAGAAGAATGAAATTACATAATAAAAAAAATTTATGGTTTTTTATTTGCAACTTGTTTTCACGGTACAAAATGTTATAGGGAGCAAAGAAACTGTCTAATAAAAGGCTGAACAATTGACATGGCATTATTATATAAAAGAATTTAATGTAATGAAAATTAAGCTGGAAAAGTTCGGTGTCCATTTTATTTCCTAAAAAGAGTTAGCTGGCTACCCAAACTATCTCTTCAATATTATGTCCTATCAATGGCTACATACAACAGTCATACAAAAAAAAAAAAACCTGCTTAATTAAAGCACACAATGATTATTCAATATGATGATAGTCACGTAAAAGAAAAGATTAACTAACTAGCTAACTGATTGAAAGGCGATTGAGCCCCAAATAGTTGTGACAACACTAATGATTGAGAAGAGGATTGAGAGAAGACAAACTGGTTGAAGCAGGCTATATGGTTCGATCAAATCATAATGGAAAATCAAAACTAAATGACAATTACAGCCATTCCTTCATAGACATCATTTAGATAACAATAATAAATAAAAAAAATAAAACTGAAAGCAATATCTTACATTTTGACTTACAAAAAATAAAGCATAGATGCTTAGATAAGACTGAATAAACATGACCATATAAATTCTTATACAGATACTAAGAAAAACTCTAGCACTGCTGTATTTCAGTAAAGTTGTTCAGGGTTCCATATGAAATTTAGCTGTTCACAAACTACTACAGAATTAGTAAGAATACCATTGAAGATATAAGAATACCAAGTAATAGTTATTTCAGTCAGGTTCTCTGCCGTGAAGTTATAATCTAAAGACCCCCAAAACATGTTGCCAATCTAAATTTTGTGAACAGAAGGAACTATAACTTCTAGATAACTTTACAAAACCATGAGCTTAAAATGAAGCGTCACTAGTTATTGCCATGCAGAAGAACAATGAAACTTGAATAGCAATTTATGGAAATTTTCTCAGGAATAATTGTCCATAAAATTAAAAAACAAAATTGATAAAATTCATTTACGGCAGATTCAATCATGAAAAAAAAAATTTACCTTTTTGAAGAGACGTTGTGCAAGCTCCTGTGAAGAGGGAGCGGACGAGCTATCCATTGGAACAGTCATCATCCATCAAACAAGTAAATTGCAACGATCTGAAAAACAGAAAATTCACATAAACTTTTAACCCTACTACGCTAATAAATCCCGTTATCCCCAAAAATCTGCCAATTAATCAGATCTGAAAACTCAATCTCGCATCTCACCACCATCAATCTCCCTCAACAAGACTAAACACAACTCCCTCATATTTCTACCCCAAACCCTAGCTCTAATTGCAAACCCACCCCAAAATATCCACGATCTCCCGCCGTACTCAACGACCAGAAACGAAACCTAAGATTGATAGAAACCAATCGATGACCCCAATCAATGAAAAAAACCAATCACACAAGCCTTCACTCGTATAAAATATCGCACAGATTAGACGGATCTTGAACAGATCGCTCCAACAAAAAACCCCAAAAGGGATTTAACTTTAGGTCAATTTCTGAAAATACAGATCTGAAACCAAACAAAACGAAGAAGAAAATAAAAATCGAACATAATAACGTACCTTCTCAACGTGATCGATCAAAGTCAAGATTCTGAAAACAGAGAAACGAAGGAAGACGCAGAGAGAAAAATAAGGCCACAACTGCCGGGACTTGCTTGCCGTCAAAGAATGGCGAACGGTAAATATAATGCATATATATATATATATATATATATATATATATATATA
>NEWO01000001.1:7798595-7828218 GCA_003013225.1 Phalaenopsis aphrodite
TTACAGTGAAATATGATAAACATACCACAATTTATTTCCTTAATTTCAATTTTGACATTTGCATAATGTTTATTTTGAGCCATGAAGGAACTTTACAGGCGGTGAATATCAAACGCGTGGAAGATTTCAACTTTTTTCAATTTTTTTGGAGTGTTTTTCAAAGGACAAGAAAATCATGAGTTAATGAAATAATTAGATGATAGTTGAATTCTTTATTACGCTTAGAATAATTTATAGTGTTATTTTTTATTTTTATTTAAGTGTATTGAAGTTGAATTTGTCCTGTGAGACATGCTCAATGATTGGAATAGTAAAAACCTAGAAGCATAAGAAATAGAGAGATAAAAAAACACACATTGGATTTGCCGAGTAGGGGCGAACTCGAGTATTCTAGAGCTCGGTGATCTATTTTATATATTAAAAATAGATGTTGCAAGAGAAAATGAGAGAGTTTTTTCTATAAAATATAGTTTTTGTAAGGAGCAAAAAACCCCGATACATGCCATGGACCGCTATTTATAGGAGATAAGCTATTGTCATGTCTTTTCGTATCTATAATTGAATCTGGTTCCTGTTCATCTAGCTTGAACATTTTGCTCAATATGTTCTTGGGTCGGCCGACCAAGCTGACGTCGATTGGCTACTTTGCTTGGTGACCGTCGGTTTGCTTGATTATAGTCTTTTGGTGATTTCTAGAGATCTTTGGTGGAGTTGTAGAGAGTAGGAAGTGTAAACGAACCGAACTTAAGCGGGCCTAAAGCTTGTTCGTGTTCAACTCGTTCGAATTATTTTAATTCTTGTTCGGCTCGTTGTTGAAATGAATCGTGATTAGTTTGTTTATGTCTGGCTCGATTCAAACATATTTGTTTCAAATTAGCTCATGTTATCTAAAAATTTCCCATTGCCACGTTTGCACGGCCTGAATGCTAAGTAAAGCTAAAGTCTGTAATAAATGTGGGAAAAGTGAGGATTCATTATTTATAAAGCTTATGTTCGGCGTGTTTTGTGAATTTCATGATGTGAGATTAATTGTGAGGGAGAGTGCGGGAGAACCAAGTGGCTGGAGAGGGGTAGGTTTTGATTTTTTCAGGAACATTTTTTTCTATTAATTACATACATACCACTAACTCTTATTTATTTACATATCCAACACAAAATATTTATTTTTATTTACAATGCTTGTTAAGTTTTTTTAAAAATTAATAAAATATAATTGTTTTCTAAATATAATAAAATTTTTTTAATATATAAATATTATTTTAATATTATATATTTATTATTTAATTAATTCGAGTCAAATCGAGCCGAACATGAAAGAACAAACCTTGGTTTATGTTCGACTAGTTTATAAATCGAACTTAAAGAACTTGTTTGTGTTTAGCTCATTTCATCAACGAACGAATCAAACACGAGCTTCTTAGTGAGCCGAAAAAGAAGTTGTTTGTGAAAAACAAATTTTTTTGACAGCTCTAGTTGGTTATTTGGGTTGTCATAGTGGCCTCCGGTCACTTTTCATGCCTATAGTTGGTCATCAGCCCTTCGACTGGTTAGCAGCTAGTTAGTTGGTAGTTTTTCAACTGCTTGACTTCATGAGTACTTTTATTATTTCACTAGAGTGATGATTTTTGTTTTGCCTCCTTTAATTTGGACTGCTAGACTGCCTAGGGATTCATGAAGATTATTTTGGGGTGTACATACTAAATTCTTCAAGTTTCTTGCACCCTGAAAGTGACAATTATGATATGTTTATTGTCAAGATCAAGGCATGTCAAGCTGCCTCTACTGCCCAGACAGAGTCTGAGATTGACCCAGAGGCAGTATCTCAGTGGAAGTACAACGCAGGGAAGGGAAGGAGCTGGTTGCTACATTGACTCCTCCATCCCCTCTTTCCTCTTAATAAAGGAGGAAGGGTTAGACTAGGTTCCCTAAGAGAGCTAAGGGGTCAAGATTTAGAATTCTTCTGATGGTTGGTACACAGCCATTGGCTAGGAGATGGACTGGTAAGGTGCTTCATCGTTGGATGAAGTCTACCAGTCCCCATTTGAAGAGGTGATATGGTCATGTGCATTTGCTAAGCCTCTTTGGGCGCTTGAGTGACCAGGGCTATACAAGAAGGCCGATAGATACCACCTGAAGGCATGGGAGGCTTCCCACCTCCAGTCGATGGCCTTGGATTGAGCCAAGATGAAATGGGCTGCCACATCGGAAAGTGTGAGACCTCGACCAGACTTGCTAAGAAGTTTGAGAAGCAAGCCATGATAACACAAGGAAATTATAACAATAGAGGAGATTGCTACTCTTTTTGATCTCCTGTAAATCATCGAGCCAGAGAACTGGGAGCTAAAAGCATAGATAGCTACGATGAAGATTGAGGAGGAGTTTTTAGAGATACTCCCTTCCCACTCGAGGCAGGAAAAGATTCTAAGTGAGCAGCTTCGAGTCCGCATCATCACAGTAATCAACATATTCATTTGGTGGGGCCTGATCTACCCAAATTTTGCAAACTTCGATGAATTTATTGTTCTTTGTAATAGTTTTGAGGGGTCTTCTTAAGACTAATTAGATGTCAAAAGCAAGTTGTTTTCCTAATACTTACATAGATTTTTTCTAGAAAAAAACTTTTGTAAATGAAATCTTTTGCATACATATAATACCTATATATTTTGTTTAATTTGAAATGAATGAAGCTTTTCGGTCATTTTTCCTTACCTTTGCTGCTTTTATTATTTTACTTTTATTGCATTGTTTTATTATGATAACAACTAGGTGATGGATGTTTGTGTTGGTTGATGATTTGGACTTTGGGAAAAAATCATTGGTTCTTTTGTGATTTTCCAATGTCTGGTCTACACATCTTGCTAAGACTTAGGCGGATCTTATCACCGCTTTCGTGAGTGTAACTGCTGAGACTCGCTACTGAGGTGATTTATTTCTTACCCTTCACGGATGAGGCAAGTAACCACCTTCAAAGCTCAAACTATGTTAAGTTTTGAGATTGGATTTTTTATGCTTGGCGTTATGGGTTGGATTTGTTGTTAAGAGGCCAATCAGGTGTTTATATCGTCGCTATTGATCATTTTTTTTAATTTTCTACCAACTAGATGTCTGGATCATGTCTTACACTTTTCAAAATCTCAGTCACTCTTTCAGATGATCGCCTCAGTCGACCTGCACATTTTGCTAAGACTTAGGCGGATCATGTAGCTGCCTTAACGTGGCTAGTCGTCAAGACTAGCTACTGGAGTGATTTGTGACTTACCCTTTGAGTAGCTTATCACTACTGAGTAGGGAACCACCTCTAGAGATTTATATAATTCAAGCTTAGAGATGAAGATTTATGATGTGGGAGCGTTAAAAGCTTTTCTGTTGATTGAATCTTTTTTGGATAGTTATTGGTGTTGTTCTTGGATTGAAGTTCTCCAAGTGTCAATTGAACATAGGAAAATATTGGATAGTTTTGTCATAACACCAAATAAGTTCTTCAATTAGTACTCCCTTTATCTGCTAAGTAGTGTGTCACTCGTTTGAAATTGACCGAGCAGTGTGCAAGAATAGTCGGTCAACTCATTTCAATCGTTGGGAGAGGCCATTCATTTTGTGGTACTTGCCTCCTAGTCAATGCCTCTAGGAAAATGATGGAAAGGGCATTTTTGCCTCCAAAAATATTGTTGCATGAACTTCTTACACATTCTCTATTTATGAGAGTACTTGAGATGCATCTCTTCTCGTTGGTGTCTCTTGCCTTCTTGTTAGTATCATGCTCCACGCTTACCTTATCTTTTAGGATGTTGAATTCAGATTTGTTCTGTAAGGCATGCCTAAGGATTAGAACGGTAGGAACCTTGAGGGAGCAGTAGATAAAGAGAGAGAAATAAAAGAGCACACGTAGACTTGCCCTATGTAGGTAAATTATTCCCGAGCTCTGCGACCCATTTTATATATTGAAAGTGGGGGTTACAAGCGAAAGATGGAGACAATTCTCCCTTGCAGAGTATGGGTCTAAAGAGGAGCAAATACACACAAAAATAAAATAATATAATAATATATTCCTACAATAACTCTTAAAGTTTAAATAAGACTTTCTAAAATAGAAATTTGCTTTTAATCAATTTATCCATCGATTCCCTCCACCTGGGGGCTAATATCTCGTATCAGAACCTAAAACAATAAACCATGGTTGGGGGCTTTAACCTGTCACTTTAAAGTCCTCTAACTCTACACCCTTCAAAGATTATTTGCCTATTTATTTGCACTAAATCATATGAATTATATTCTCATTCATACAACCTCATGTGATTCTTTCCAATTGTTGACTGAGACTATACCGACCCAATTCTTACATGTTCTCACAACAAATTTTAACATCTAGATATGTCAGATCAAGAAGTAAATGAAGTGCATGTAATTAAATCATCACAACTTCTTCCAACATTAAAGATTAATACTCTCCACAACTTCCATCCAACACTTTAATTACTTATCATTTTAAGAAGAAAGATAAATAAAACTACTCAGAATCAATAGAGAAAATAAAACCACACTTAGTTTAAGAGTAGAAATCATTGTCAAACCAACAAGAAGCCTCAATTAAAACCAAAAGTAGTTTAAAAAAACAAAGATAAAAACTTATCTCAAATCCTCCACCAAACTTTTGAAATTCCTTTGAATCTCTTCTCTTTTACAACACTCTTAACTCTCACAATAAAACTAAAAACAAAAAGAACTTCTTCAAGAACTTCGCAAGACTCTCCATTTTCAAGCTTACTTCTAAAATTCTCAACTTCCTTCTTTTATGAATCTCCAAGAGGTGCTTTGGTAACTTTTCAAAATGTGTCCCAATTTGATGTATTCTCCAAGGGATGCCTCCTTTCACAAGTCTTTTAATCATATTTTTGTTTCTAGTAGTCATAAACACCCTCTTTAGCCAATAGGTGTCTCAAATGTCCATTCAAATTTGGCAAAATGAATTAAAATGTAAAATAACTGCCTCTGACGTTTAAGCGCGGGACCTCAGGCGCTTAGGCACGATCTTCTCTGTTTCACCGGCGCTTAAGCTCCGGATCTGGCGCTTAGACGCCAAAACTCTTTTTCACCATTTTCACATTTTTGATCCAAATTTGATCATTTTTCACTTCTTTTAGTATTTTTCACTTTTTTACTTGCGTCTGAAGAAAAACATACAAATATCTTTCATTAAAGTCCATTAAAGCGCAATATCTCAAAAATATGTATAAAAATATGTCTAAAAATATGTCTAAAAATACTATATATTTTAGGTGTATCAGTTATCAGCTGATATTTCAGCTGGTCGGCTTCATGAGTACTAGTAGTTTTTTTTTTTAGAGTGATGATCTTTACTTTACCTCTTTTAATCCAAACAACTAGATTATCTTGGGATTCATGTAGATCATTTTTGAGTGTACAAAGTGTTTTTTAGTTTAAAATATTTATCTTATAATTTTGTACAATTTATGTTAATATAAATTATATCAGATTATTCAGAGTTTAGAGTAAACCAGAAGAGGGCTAAGGATTTAATAACACTGTTAACCACTGAACTTCTCATGTAAATACATAGGATATATTTCTTAGTTGATCATATAAATCCATTGTTTAATGTTATGAACTGTTAAAACTAATTTATGGAGAATTGGGTATGAAAGTCTATATACTTTTTATTTTTTATTTTATTTTGTTTTTATATATTTTTTTATTTAATAGGAATTTAAAATAAATCAAATTATTTTGAACATATATAAAATATTTTTTAGATATATTATGTATTTTAAAATAATTCAACATAATCACCAAATACCAATTCCTCCAGCAGTGCCATCTTCAGTAATTATTCAACATAATCACCATGCTGAAGCCCATAATCATTAATGCTTAAAAATCTAATATTTGATGTTCAATCAAAATTAAATTACTTAAAAAATGATGCTTAATAGCCCTATTAATTAAATCATTTAAAAGAAACACTAGAGGCAATAAACTAAACTTATAAATTTAACATATTTGTTATAACTATATCTTTTTTAAAATTCAATAAGGGTATTATTTATTTATTTTATATTTTCAAGACAAGCCATGATTATTCATTTTTATATCACAAAATTATGAATATGTTTGATGATATTATTACAAAAAAATTTGACTATATAGAGTATAATTATGTACATGCATGTTTAAAGCTTATTGATCAATATACTTGAAAAGATTAATATTGTGCATCTTAAATCCCACCAGAGTAATATGTTGCATAATTTTATCCCTGAAAGATAAAAACCTTTTGCCACAATGTTGGAGTAAGTTTCAATGTCTCAAAGAGAATTTTTTTTTTTTAATGAGGCATCATAAATCATCTTATATGATATCTCAAGGAGTATCTTTGAGGCATGGTCAAGTTATGTTCATCAAGACCATATGGTGAACATGATTTGGCTAAGAAACACAAAAAAGATGAGTTAAGCATGGTAGTGTTGAAGAGTTTTGAATTAATTTATAGTGAAGGAGGAACATCAATTTGATGTAGAGGGGCTATACAAGGATCTTTAAATTGTCAAACTTTATTTTATTATTGATTTTTGGCTAGTGAGCTCCATCTTGTTGTGAGCTAGCCTCCTTTAAAAAAGAAATGATTCAAGATTAATGATCTTCCATTCTACGCATCAAATTATGGTAGGCTTTGGTGGTATATTCACGTCTAGTTGTGAGCACATTGTTGATTGATTCTTGGATTGATAAGTGTTGGTGATAAGATTTTTATTATGGGTATTATGTCGATCAACTATTGAACTATTGTTATTATAATGTTGGAATGTTATTTCGGAAGCAATACCAAAATATTGCATTTTAGAAAGTTTTGATGGTAGAGAGCTATACAATTTATTGAACTTGATTTATACTAAGATTCAACACACATATACCAAAAAATAATGATTAAATTATACACCAAATTTTTGATATAAGAAGATAGGCGTTGGTCGAAATAAATTGATCCCCATGGAAAATGACAAAGATAAAATGATCCACTATGTAAGTGAAGTTTATAAAAGCCTACTCTTCATCTTAATTATAAAACATGGGATTGTAAAGTTTTAAATATTATCTCAATTTCATGTGGTTTTATTTGTTTATGATAGAGAATTAGTGAAAGGCGATGAGATGGTGACTGTATGATGATAGTTGATGGATAAATTATAATGACCAAGCAAGGATGATTAGATGCAACATACAAATTATTAAAGCTACACAATGATGGTTGGATAATGATGATCAAGTAATAATGGTTAGATGATGGTTAGATGATGGTAGATGACTGAGGATACTTAAATAATAAAAACTAGATGATAGCAATAATAATAAAAACTAAAATTTGACTTTGGTTATCGACATTAAACATTGAACAAAACTCTAGAGTTTTTTTAGATTTCTAAGTTTTCTTCAATATAAAGTTAGTATCTAACATTCACTTTATATGAAGAATGTATATTATTTAGAGTTATTTTAAGTGAAATTTTTTGTAAAATTAGTTCAAACTTTAAAAACAATTAATCAAAATGACTATTTTATTTTCTTAATAATTGACAATGATTTCAACACCTAGGTGCCTCAATGGTCTTAAAATTGACTAATCTTAAACTTATTAATTTGATGGTGTAAAGATAGCTATTTTAATTACAATAACATAATATGACAAGATTATTTAGTCATTCAATCAATGCCAATAATTTTTCAATCATTCCTTAGATGCTTGATTTCTCCTCATTTTGACTTGAATAGAATACTTAGTGACTTGAGGTTATTCCATTTTATATTTTGTTTGATTATAAAATGGATAAAGTCAAACTATGGATTATCTTGAAGTTAATAATAATAATATTTATTACATTAAGATTCTAGTTTGATTTATGAAATTTATAGTGATGTGTCAAATATAATTAATTTAAAAGAAAAATTACATTGTTATTTATAAAAAAACTAAAATAAAAAAAGTTAATTATAATAACATGACTATAATAAAATATTTTTTAAGAATATAAATAATAGTATTATATGAAAAAAAATTAAAGAAGGCACAACTAACCTAATCTCTCATTAACCACTCATAATAACTAATTGGTGCTAATAAAATATTTTGTGCATCCACTAATTTTTTTGCATATAGCAAAAACCTTTATTCCTTGCCCAATATCATCAATTTTCCTCTTATTAATTGTGGAGCTTAGTTAATTCAATACAAAGAAATACATTATGTTGATTAAATATGTGGATTGACCTTAATGATATAATCATTATGATAATTAAAAGTGTGTGAAAGCCCCCACTAGAGGGTTCATAAATGATTTGTGTTGATAATTTATAGTGACTTTTGGACGCCTTATATTTTCATTAGAAAGAAGAGCATGCATTGTTTTGTTTGGGAACTAAGAGATTTGGGTTGTAAGTTTTTTCATAAAACTCCAACATAAAAAATTGTGATGAAATCTAAGTGGTGGCAACATGATGTAGCCATTAATTAGGCAAATTTGTATGAATCTTTTCACATATTTTGTGCACTTATCTCATTCTCTTTACAGTTATAATTATGACCAGACTATTTCCAAACAACTCCCCCTTTTCCTCTCACATTGATGATCTTCTCATACATTCTTAATGACCCTTGTTTTTTCTTACATTCTCTAAACTTCTTTTGACAATGAAATTCATATAAAGAGATGGCGATCACTAATGACTGTGTCACTACCAAATGCTTGAAGAAGTTGACCTAGCTTAATGCCTAGGCTCTCAAGACGTGCTAGGGCAGTGAGGATGGCGAGCGGCTTGTGGCATTTGATGTTAAGGAAGAATATGAGCTAAATATCGCACGTAGAGAAGAAGGGGCTTGCGTGAGGGAAAGGGGTTCTCTACTGAGAATAAGAGTAAGCTTATCAAGTTATTTAATAAATAGTATATATATTATATATATAAGTTTATTATTTAAATATTAGATTTTAAGTGCATGTAATTCAAGCACTAAAAAAAGGTTAGGGTCTTTATTCTAAAATTATTTTTGTATAAATTAATAATATTTAATATTAATTTTGATTATAATGAAACTTAAACTTTAAAGTATTGAAATCTTAATTAAAATAATGCAATACAACAATAATTGATAATTAAATTAAAACATAATTAATTAAAGTGATAATTGAATATTTTATATTTTATAGGTGATAGTTTGATAGAAGGAATATAAGTTATGAGCTAGAAGATCATATATCACCGTGCTGAATATTCGTACTTTTAATCTATAATAATATTTTGTTTCTACTCAACTATTTTATATTAATAATTAATGATAATTCTACAAGCTTTATTTTGATTGATATATCCTATTTTTATTGGTCATGTTATTATGAATGTTATATGTTTGTAGCAACTTGTATGTGCATGATTAACCATAATGGAATCACCCCTTTTATGGTACTAACGGGGGAAGGCTGAGGTACATGATATTGATGTTTAAATAACTTAGTTGCAATTTTTTAACGGTGCTCAGTGACCGTTGCACAAATATAAAATGATATAAATATGTTATTGATGTAGTAAAATTTATTAAGGAACATCATATTCTTAAGATATTAAACGTTTATATTGGATTACTAAAAGCTTAGTTAGTATGCATGTTGCTTTAGTTTTCTTTATATTAATGTAGTTTAGGAGTGTGAGTATTCACCACTTTTTTTAACTTAATGTCATTTTTAACTAATAATTCAAATTTTAATTAAGTGAATCTAATAATTCAAATTTTAATTAAGTGAGTAAAAGGTGAGCTATGGAAAAAAAATTTATAGAGGCTGCGAACAATATGTAATGATATAAGCTTAATTATACTGCTTTAATTTAATATGATTTGTGGTTATTTTATTTGTTAACAGCTAAATGAATATAGAGAACTTAGTTCTCCTCACCCGATCATCTGTACCCGTCTTGGTTAATTTCAAGCCCTAGGTCGGATTGTGACAACAGTGGAACAAAGCCAAGGGTTAGAATTAATTAATGTAATGTTGATGAAAGAGCCAATAGGAAAAAAAATTAAAAATATAAATAATAATATTTAAAAATTTAAGTTAATTCAAATTAATAATTATATCTACTTAAGCATAGTGATACACCAAAAATTATAGAAGAATGTATTCTGATAGAAAACAATGAAGTATAACCTACTAGAAATGTGAACACGAATGTTGTGACCCAGATGATGGCGACGATGGCTCAACTAATTTAGGAGCTCGGATTTCAACCATTCAAAGTGATAGAATTGATGCAGATAAGTATTTGAGTATTTTCCAAGCTTTACGCCCACCATTGTTTAAGGGAACAAAAGATTCAATTGAAGCAGAGAACAGTTGATAAGAATTGAGAAGATGATAGATAGTGTGGTCTCTCTAAATGAATGAAGAGTGTCATTAGCTGCATTTATGTTGGATGAAGAAGCCAAAAACTGGTGGCATAGGCAGCTTCAAGACAAGTTAGGGACATGCCCAACATGATGGTTAGTTGAGAAGAATTCAAGGTTTTATTCAGAGAGTGGTTTGTGCCCTTATCCACTTTAAGACAATCATACTGTACGAAGCATAATTTATTGCACTGTCAAGGTATGTGCCATAATTGTTCGCTGACGCAGAAGAAAATTGTTATAGATTTCTTTCAGGATTAAAGGATTTGATCGAACAATCGTTGGTGACTTTGGGGTTCGATGGATATTTGATATTAGTGGATTGATTTAAAAGAGTGGAGATTGATTATCATCTTACTCAGATGCATATGGAAGTTCACAAGAGGAAGAGTATTGATGTAGGAAAACATGTTGATCAATCAGAAGGATCAAATGAGAAATGGTCCAAGTACAACTCGAGTGGATTTAACAAAGGTATGACTCAAAGTATTGTAGACACTTGTGCCAAATGTAAAAGATAGCATAAGTGTGAATGATTAATGGACTGTAGACATGTTATTGGTGTCATCAGCTTGGACATATAACGAAATAGTATCCATCGCTTGACTAGAATACCACTAAAGATTAGAAATCAAGTGGATCTTCTTCATAGATCACTGTGGGTGGGTAGAAAGAGATAAAGTCTATAACTTCAGTTCCTACCTAAGGTTAACCAGGACAACATGTTTGACCTTTTGTTTATTCTCTGACTCATAGTGAACTCAAATAAACAACTATTGCTGATGATGATGAGATATGATGAGTTTGGCTTTTTCTTAGATATAAGGGTATTTTCCTAGCATACTATCTTGCTTTAGTAACTATGTCTAGTTATTTGAAGTTTAGTTGAGTTACCTTATATAGATTCTTTACATTATGATGATTATCATTTATGTTAATGAATGACCCCTTTTATCATGAAATTTATGGATAACTGATGTTGACTTGCTTAATAAGAAACGACTTGTAGTTTATTTTAACATTTCAAGGACAAAGTTTTAAATTGGGGAAGATTGTGACATCCCATTTCAGTTTCTTGTGGAAAGAAAATAAAGAATCGAAGAAGTGAAAGTGAGGAGTCGAGCAAATGGAAGAGGAAGCAAGGGCTTCAGAATCCAAGGAGGTGACTCTGCCTTATAAATTGTCATATGAGGGAAGTAGGAAATTATCCGAGAGTTGAACGATGGTGTTTAGGGTTGCACTGTTGGGTTAAGCCATAGTGTCCATCGGGAAGGAGCCAAAGCCTTGGCTCTTATGACGTGTGAGGGCAGAAAGGACAGTGAGCAACTCATGGCATTAAATGTTTAGGAAGAAGACTAGCTGAATATCGCACGTGAAGAAGAAAAAGGGGATCGCATGCAGGAAAAGGGGTTCTCAACCAAGATTTAGGGTAATTTTATTAAGTTTTATGTATCATATAGATGAGTTTAGTATTTAACTATTAAACTTAAGTGAATTTGATTTAAGTAATAAAAAAAGGCTAGGGTCTTAATTATAAAAGTTTTTTTTATTAATTTATTATTTTTTACCTTTATTTTGATTACAATAATGAAACTTAAAATGTAAAGTATTGAAATTTTAATTTAAATTGTAATACAACAATAACTGATAATAAATTAAAACATAACTAAGTAAAGTGATGAATGAATATTTTATATTTTATAGATGATAATTTGATAGAAGTAATAAAAGCGAAATTTAGCAGATCGTCTATCATCGAGATGAATACTCATACTTTTAATCTACGATAATATTTTATTTCTTCTCAACTATCTTGCATTTGTAATCAATGATACTTGTACAAGCTTGTTCTAATTGATATATTCTTTTTTTTATTACTCACATCGTTATGAATGTTATATGTTTGTAGCTACTTACTATCATATATGTAACATATTGAATTGAATGTGATGAACACATGAATGATATGTCTACATTGACTGCTTGTATGCACACGATTGAATATTATAAGTCAGTCTTTTATGGTACTAAAGTTACATTGATATTGAAGTATCTTAATTGATACAATTATTAGACGGTACTCCTGTGAATGTTGCACATATATAGAACGATATAGATATTGCATTGATATAGTATGATTCATTGAAAAACATCATATTCTTAAGATATCAAATATTTATATTAATTTACTAAAAGCTTAATTGACATGTATCTTACATTTTTTTCTTTTGTATTACAATAGTTTAGGAGTGTGGGTATTCATTACTTCATTTAACTTACTGTTGTTTTAAAGTAACATTTCAGGTTTAACTAAGTGATTAAGAGATGAGTGATAGAAAAAAAAATATTTATAGATGATGTGGACAATCAACAACGAGTTAAATTTAATTATAATGTTTTAATTTAATTTGATCAGTGGCTCTTTCATTTGTTAGTCGTTAAATGAACATAGAGAACTTAGTTCCTGCCATCTGACCGTTTGTAGCTGCCTTGGTTATTTCCAAGCTTCGGGCTAGGTCTTAACATGCCCCTTCTCACATACACACAGGTAAAGTTTATATGTTCGGTGATTCAAAATAAAATTTTACAGCTCTATAGAGTTTAATTCTCATATTCAAATTATATACCACTCAATTTAGCAAGTACAGTGCAATAATTATGTAAGTTTTTATTAACTCAACTTAATGATTTTGATGTTAAATATATATGTTATCTATGAATTATCACATTGTCTTGGATGTTTAATAGATTGCATCTGAATTGAAAATGATTAAATGATGAGTTCTCACATTGTCTTGGATGTTTAATAGATTGCATCTGAATTGAAAATGATTAAATGATGAGTTCTTGAATGGTGTTGGGACTTTTGTAGAAGTGGCTCTCGGCTTACCTTTTTTAGAGTAAGTTTCGATGCCTATGTGTGAAACATAAGAATCAGACATACTTAACACCATATCAAGTTGGATATAATTTATATCATATTAAATTTTAACTAAATTGTTGGTTTTAAACTTCACATGATAAGCATGAACCAAACATTTACTCTTAAGTTGGTCTATCAATAAGCTCTCATCCTTCAAAAAGCTATGATCCTCTAAATGATTATGATTTTAGTAGATTAGAAGAAATTGTGTTCGATAGAATAAGAGCTTGTTATGCTAAATAAGTGGAGAAAGAGCCGCCAAATAAATAAGCTCATATATTCTATGAATTAATGAATGCCACACATAGACCACTGTGATAAGGTTGCAAAATCTATTTTGATTTATCTACGATTCTCAGAATGTTGATTATCAAAACATAATATAACATGTACGAAAAGTGCTTTAATTGGTTTACATGATTACTAAATAGACAAATTCAATTGAAAATTTAGTGACACATTACCTCTATAGAACAAAAAAAAAAAGATGTTCAAATTAGTGTTGAAATCAGAGAAGATATATTATTGTATCAACAATTGCCTGTTATTCTACAAGGTTGATGCAATGGGGACTCAGTGTGGATATCGCGAGGCTCCCATATTCAAACCTGAAAATAAAAACGTAAGAGCCAAAAGAAAAATTGATATAAACATCTTTTATATGTAATTTATTCCACTACTTTAGAGACTATTTGAATTCATGTACACTGCTCTACATTTGAGATGTCATAAAAACATATCAGGCAAAATCAGTTCATTGAGTCATTCAACATGTGAAGAAACGTTAAAATATTTTGATTGTACCTATATTAAATTTACTAAAGAGTCAAAAACATTAGGTTTGGCTTTTGTGCTAATGATTTCATACCATATTATTCACTCAAGCCGCCTCACTCTACTCATGCATGTATATTCATCCATTGAGTCACCAGTGTACCATAGTTCATTGTCTGTCACTGTACCACCACCACCCCCCACATTCAATGCAGGTCCCTCTACTTCGGTTAATCTAATTGTGTCTTGTGTCACAAGACAAATGCAAACTGAGCCCACAAGAGATGTGTAAGTATTTTAGAGCAGAATAAAATGCACTTCAATTCCTATTTTACTATACAAATGCTAATATATTTTTTTTTTTCAAATTTTATCAATCTAATCAAGTCGTTCACGCCATTTGGGACATCATACGAAGCTAGTATGATGCTCCATACTTATCATGGAAGGATATCTTAATTGGAGTTTGATATAAGTTATTTAGAGAGGGTGAGATAAATCCAAAATAATAATATTAATTTGCATAATTGTATCCATCTAACAACTTGATGTTTATGATGCAAAAGAAGTACTCAAGGTTACCTGAGCATCTTCTCAGATTCAGTGAAGTTTTGAGGCTAGTAGGGCAGCCAATTTATGCAATATGTTCACTAATATATGCAAGATGTCTTGACCCAATTGTGCAAAGCTTGGGCCTCTCCTGACTTTAAGAAGAGGGAGCAGACAAAACTAAAAATGGATTTAGAATAAAGGGGTGTGAGCTCCCCCCTACACACTTGAGGCATGTTATGCAAATGATGGTAAGAATTACTTTGTGCATTAAATATTAGTACATAATTATTTTTTAATAAATATTTTCATATTTTAATAGGCTTAATAGTTTAGATGAGAGCCCACTGACGTTGAGCTAGATGCTCGTACACATCAAAATTAGTCATACTACTTATGGGTCGACACATGATCCCATACAGTCCATGTAAATGACATATTAATTATTATATCGCTACAATTATTTTGAAAATTTATTTTATCTCTAATTACATTTTATATTTTTTTGTAGTACAAGCGATTGAAGGATGCTCATAGCCAGAGGTTAGGAGGAGCTCCTTGCTCTAGCATCCCAGTTTGTCCACCTAATTTTGACTTTTTGACAAAAGCCGCTAGGAGGAAGAAGAAGGGAATGAACTATGACAGGTTCACAAGGACCTGCTTATGATGCACGACACTCCTCCAATCAGAGCTCCACATCCATGGACGTTGAAGTTTAACATGTAGGTTACGCCATTCACGGTTGACATGCAGGCGAAATTCAACACTTAGCTTGTTGAGATGGAGGTGAGGATGGAGAGCAGACTAGAGGAGGTGCGACGTGATGCACATTGACTAGGGAAGGAGCTACTAGAGATGGTCGATGATGAGATTGATCATAATAAGTTGTCTTTTATTTTTATATCAATGTTGTCATTTATACAAAGGACATTTGTTACTATGTAAATATTTTATTGTCATACATTTATGTGCTTAATTTTTCATTTATTGTGGTTTAGTACATTGATATTGTCTATTTTTAATTTGTGGAATCTTTATGTGGCTCTACGTTTTTAAAACTATACGAGTTTAGTAGTATTCTGTTTTATGACGCGATTGTAGGTGTAGAAATTATAATCAGACTGAAGTATCTTTTTTACGATACAATTTTTTTTGGCAGACTTTCGTTGGCCTCGTTCAATTGATTTATTATTATCGATGAATGTGACTGTCAATTTCTCAATAAGCAGCCATTTCATACTTATGATTTTTGAAAGGTAGTATTTGTCTTCCTTTTTTTTGAATTCTTGTAGCAAATCTCTATGTTTAGTTTAGTTATTTTATTTTTTTGTTTTATTATAAAATTAAATTTTCTAATGCCTTTTTGTTTTCCATTTGCAGGAAAATTACATGATGTTACTCGCGTTATGATTTATTCACTGTGAAAATTTCAAATCATTTTGATTATTATTATAATTTTTTTATGATTTAACACATATTTTATTGATTTTATTTAAATATGAAAATTACATTAATTAATTTATTTTAATTTTTGTTCCACATTGTTCATCTTTGCTTTCTGATTCCACAATATTCTTCCATTATATATGAATTTTAAAGTTTTGTTTTGATTCTCCTATTTTGTAATCTTTTATTAAATCAATTATCCGACTCACCAAGCCACGCTAGCTCCTGCTTTCCACACGACAACCTCAAAACATATCACTTGAACACATGACGCCTTCAGATTGGATGGGCAACTATTGCGAATGATTGCGGGACAATATTTGGTCTCTGCTATGATCTAGTTCAGTTCCCTTGACTTTTAACCTACGTCATCCAGATCAATCATAACGAAATGGATGACATTTGTTCAACGTTTGAACAGGACGATGAATGAACCAAAGCTGTTTGTGAATTCTCACATGATTTGTGAGATCAAACTTAGATTTTTATGATCCTTTTCAGCCGAAAGGATCACCAAGTCCTTAGGGTTCAATACTATGATCAAAATTCAATTAAAAAATAAATTTTTTTTTTAAAAAATGATCACTACTAAGAGTATATTGTCTATAAAGTTTGAGCTATACAATAGTGGAAGTGATGATCTATGAAATTGTTTGCTTTAGAATGATTGTTTGGACTCCACGCACGTTCCTCTTGCTCCAATTTGAAGAGCTAAAGGGAGGTTTGGTATGGCTTATTTGGAGGCTTGGAATTGGCTAGAGCAAGCTTGAGTTTGGTTGGAATGAATTTGAAGTGAAACTGTGGATTGGTTTGAAGTGTAAGGTTATATGAAAGATGATTGGAATTTGCCATTTGGAAGGGTTATGATGTTAATAAATGTGGGAAGGGAGTGAGGTTTGATATGGCTTTGGATTAAGGTTTAGATTGGGTTTGGGATGGTTATGAAATTGTTTAAGTTAGAATTTGCAATGTGCTTTAGATGGGTTAGGTTAAGTTTAAGGTGATGGGAAGATCTAATAAGTTGTAATTTGGTTTAATTTTTTTTAATTATTGAATTTTAGGTTTGATTTTATTTAAAATTTATTTCTTTTATGATTTCATTTTTTTAATGCTTTTTTATATCAAATTTTTATATTTTGAATTTGTTTGGTCCATTTTACTTTGATTGATTTTAATTTTAATTAATTTCACCTTTTTTCTTAGAAATGAGTTTTATCTTGTTCAAATATGAATTTGATTCTTGATGAATTTAATTTCAATTTGTTTCACGAGTTTTAATTTCATTAATTTTAGAACTTTTTGTTGAAATTTTAAATTTAATGGATTTGGTTTTAATTGGATTGTTATTTTCTTATTTTGATTTTAATTAGTGTAAGCTCAATTATAGTTCAAGTTGAAGATTAAACCAAGTGTGATTTCTTTAAAGTGAAGAAAGAGTTAAAAAAAGACATTTGGAAAGAGATTGGAAAGGATTCAAAGAAGACTAAGTAAAAGACCCAAGTCTTCAAGGTCAAAAGGTAGCTTAAAAAAGACATTTTCAATCCTATGGGAACTCAACTTAAACTTCAATGACCTAATTTTAATCAAAGCGATTTATGTGTCTTTTTTCTTTCTATGTTTTCACAAGAAATTTCAAAGTTACATTGTTTTTGCTCATCACATTTAGCTTCTTCTTGTTTTTCAGTGAAAAAGAATGGATGTTTGTTTGACCCTCTTCATCATCCTTGAAGCATAAATATTAAGGTAAGCTAGTACCCTCCATATTTGGCATTTGGATTATAACCCACCTACATGATTTTTTTCTAATGGCCTAACCTAAAATTGATTTCTATGGTTCTCCAAGCCCAACCACCAAATTTAGGACTTCATCTCTAGCTTTTTCAACTACCTCTTATGTATTAGTAGCTTTATTATCAAAACTTCTTTTTTAGGCATATTTTAATTAGTAATAATAAACTTCATGACACTTTCTCTAGTTAAAATCATCCTTTAGATAGCTCCTCTAACAATTACTCATATTTCAGAATTTTTCTTACGAATGTCCTTTGGTCAACTTTTAATTGATTCTCCAAACTTTTAAAAGAAAATTTTTTCTATTAGTCGAGATTTCCTATTATCATATACTTTCAACATTGAGAACAACTCCTTTAATACAATGAAAATAGTTTCTTATTCAAATGACTCATTTGTACCTATTTATAATCTATTAATAACCCATTTGTCGATGTCTTTTTAAATACTATCCAAATTGGGTCTACACATATCTCCTCTAACAATAACTTGCCCTATTCTAACTTTGTCTACCCTAAAATAGTTTGGTTTTGAAGTTAATAGGTTTCACTGATAGCCTTGACTTAGACTCTTGTTGTCGTAAGGATTGAAAACTAATGCACAATTAATCCACTAATTAATTATTACTATCCCACTTTTATTAGCTCAAAGTTCCTCTTATATGTTGCATCTATAGTTATGTGTAGTGTCAAAAATCTAATCTTCTCTATCCATCCCCTAACACATTATCACCCATTCCAAACTTGTTAGAGCGCGCACGCGCGCACACACACATATATTACATCGACTTTGTAGGAAGGCTAATAGTAGTCTTGTTTCTCCTTTTACACAAGTATTTTTAAACTAACATAAGTGTGCATGCGGTGAGCCGCCTAGATTATCCAGACTCCTTCATACAACATATTATTTTCTTCTTTGACAGCTGAATCCCTCCCCCTCACCATTCTAATATAATTTCACTCATCGCGTATGCCTTTTCTCATCTTCTACGCACCATCGCCCTCTCCTAAGCTGCATGACGCTTCCTGAACGACTAAAAGGTTGTAGTTGTCCACAATAGGAAGTCATTATGTCAACTTTTGTAGTTAGTCAACCATACATAAGATCTCATGGTTCCACATAATACACTCACAAACATTGATTATATGCTGAACTTAATTACACCTAGACATTTATTTGTGGGAAGCCATCACCTCAAAATTTAAGAGTTTCCCATCTTATCATGGGTTTTATACATCATTGACTTACCTCTACATTTATACAATACATAGCAAGCAGTACTTCAGCTAAAGCTGAAACCTAGGGGACAATAATAATCCCAATAACTATGGATATTCACTTTAGTATATAGATTTATTTTTAAGAGATTAATTTAGGCTAGTTGTTATGCATTTCGCTTTGTATGATTTAAGTATTTTTCTAGAGAAGCATTCAAAGGGACTTCGTGCTTTACTTTTCCTCTTTAAACATCCTACCTTATCTTCAATCAATCATTGGGTCTTTTTTTAAAAAAAATTATATTTAGAGCGCATTAGTGTTATAAACCTATATATGAAAATACATAGTTTAATTTTAAGTTCATGTTAAAAATTTGAGTGGCAGGCATATAAATATGAATGTTAATATGTTAGATTAGAAAATACATAAAAATTGCATGGGCATGCATGTTAATGCCCCTATATTTCAGTCATTGTAATCAGGGAATAAAGACTAGGCCACTTTGTACTCATCTTTGAAGATAAAACTAGCGCTAACGACCGTTTATTTGTTTGAAATACATCATACTTCAGTTTAATTGAAAAAAGCTAATAAAAATCATCTTAAAATAAGAAGGCTATTACACCAGTTTATGCAAGGTGCACAATATATATTTGTTATATATATATATATATATATATATATATAAAGATTTTTGGATGCAGCAAAGGCTACGTTCATGATCCTTAAAAGGGAAATTTACTTAAATAGCACACAATTCATGTATTTACATATCTAAGACCAAAAGTTTGATATTTACACTTTAAACACCTATTCATGCTACTTTCTTAAAAAAGTTGAGATGTTGGTATTTGTGATGTGATGCTAAAGATTTGAATGATGTGAAAAGCTTCTGCTCGAAAAGAAGAAGAAGCTTTTAACAAACATTAACAGTATATGTTACATTGTGTACAGTTACATCAAAGCAATAAAAAATAAAATAAAAATAAAAATAAATAAAATCTTTGATATATATTGCATGTAGATGTAAAATACTCATATCTAACATTGATATTTCACTACTGGTTGGCCAAAAATTAAAAGCATTACAATGAAAAGAACCCAAATCTATATTAAAGATGATGCGTTGGGAGAGCCCAAATCCATTCAAAACAAGAATTCAGGCAAAATCATTCTTAAAATTCTGCATCAATGTTTACTGTTTGGTTTGCTGACAAAATAATGCGAAATGCACTGTAAAAATAATGTAGTTGCATTGAGATCTTTTGGAGTTGTTTGGTTAGTGTCAAAACAAAAATGGAGGACTTCATATATTTTTATTTCGCTTGAACAAAAGATGAAAACTTTGTAAAAATACAGCAACGGCAACGAACAAGAAGAGGGTTGTGACAATCAAAGGCGGACGGGCGCCATTGACGGAGAGTGATGGCAGGCGGGCGGCTGACAACAATTTGCATAAGACCGTTTAGTTGGAATTTGCCCTAATCCAGCGAATACCAAGATTTGAACGAATTCGAGAGACACTAAAAATACACAAAGTAATGGATTCCAAACACAGTAATTTTAAATCTCATATAAAAATCTTCCACCAAATGGCTGAATTTTCAAAACCCGTCCCATGTAAATAGAATACAGTACACTCCGTTTGTAACTGATTGTGACGAATCATTAAAACTTTGCCGACAAAGGCAACCCAGTTAAAAGAGCACAAATTTTAAGCAACATCCTTTTTAATCCTAAAATATGAGATTAATAAAAACTTTTACGCATCAATTTAGTCAGCCAACAGCAGCCATGAGAGAATCACAGAAAGCTTTCGATATACTTCCTTGAATGAATGAACTTTAACAAGTACCTACACTGCCACTCAACTATATATCCTTCATCATGAACTACATCTTGGACTAAAGGAGTTACCATCAAAAGGTTAAATTTTCATAAAAAGAAAAAAAATGAAGGGTGGGTCAAAACAAAAGATTCTTATCCTACATTCCACCATTCTATCGTACAGAAGGCTTTCGCCAGACCAGTTGGATCAATCATGAAAACCATATTTAACAAGCGGAAACGTACCTGGTGTTGTTACACAACTTCAACTTGGAGAGAGCATCCCTTGATTTATTTTGCAGAAGATCAACAAAAACACCAGCAATCAGAACCCTAGGATCTTTGGGCATGTATGAGAGAGCTTTCTGAATAAATTGGTTGGCCTGCTCAGGATTTCCCTGTAGGGAGAACATTATACTAAGATTTACACAAGCAACAGCACGGGCCTCTTCAGACTTAAGAAGCCCGCCTCGAGCCAACTCTGCTACAGTTCGAGCATTCTGTGAACCATTCAAATCTTCGCCATCCATACCTCTCTTTAAATTCCACTTCTCTCTATCATCATCAGTGTAAGGCAGCTCCATCTTACCATTCTCATTGAAGTAGACTGACAGATATTCTGCAGCCTCTTTAGGTCTGTTCAGGAAGCAAAGTGCTTCGGCAGCATACATACGACCAAAAAAGGTATAAATTTTTGAGCAGTCTGGAAGTTGGAGAAGTGAGTTTGCAGCGGATAATGCTTTGAGTGGGTTTTCTAAGCACAACTCGATGTACGCCAGATTTCCCAAAAGGGCCTGCTTGATCATGCTGTTCTCTTCCTTGCATAATTCTTCAAAAGCGATTACAGAACTCTGCAAGGTGGTGTTTGAGCTCAATCCGGCTTTGTTTTCTTTATGATCTCCATTGGTGATAGAATCATTTGCAGCACTGGGTGTTGGTCCTTTCTTCTCAAACTTATCCAACAAAAATAGGGCTCTATGAAGACACAATCGAGCGAATGGAAGCGAAAGCTTGTACCGCTCATCTACGCCAGACATATATTCTGCTCCTTTGAGATAACTACTTCTTGAGCTGACATCTTCTTCCAACACCAGCTGTCGCCATTTACCAGATCCTACAACATGAAGCTTAATCTCTGGAGCAGATGTTCGAAAAATCCCTTTGTCCATTGCTGATAGACAACACTCAGCTAAACGGAGCCAGAAGATTGGCTTGTTATAAAAATACATACTGGCTTTTCCAAAACACTGAGCTGCAGTTACAGGCTTTCCACATGCCAAGTTTTGAAGACCACAATTATAAATAATTACAAAAGAATTGTCCTTAGAGAAGGTTGAAAGCTCCAGGGGTTTTTCTGATCGAAGAGATGAGCTATATCTCAGAGCTTTTGTAAAAAATAAGGCTGATGTGTGCGGGGCTTTGAGCTGAAATTGTATGCATCCAACATTGTTGTTAAACATACTAAGCATAGCTGGCTCTGTTTTATTCATGGATGTCATCAAAAGCTTTACAGCTTTCCTATTGTTACCACGGGCATATTCTAGTTGGGACTTTAAAAGCAATTCCGCCGAGGAATCTCTACCTCGTGCCACGTTCATTGCAAGTTTAACCTCACGTTTAGCGGCCTTAAGGTTCCTAGTGAGAAGCAGTAGTCTTACCTTATGAAGATGTATTTTTTGCTTTAGGTCATTACCAGGAACAATCCGATCAGCAGTCATTTTTGAAATATCTGTTACAGGTCGGCCAAGGCTCTGGTTACCGCCGTCTAATGTTGAGTACAAGTTTTCAAACTCGATAGAATCATCTGATAAAGTTCCGGTGAGGGGGTTCTCAATGATATGGCCGCTGGCACCTGTCTCCGAGCTAGAGACGTCAGGTGCAGCAACATTAGATGTGGAGAGTTTAGAACCTTGGTTTGATGATTGGTGTTGTGGATTGGTACCAGAATCCATTTGGTTCATCGTGTAGCCAACTCCAAAAGATCTTTCTAAGTAGTGAATTACATCCTGATACAATAGGACGCTAATTACAATTAAGAACATTAGCAAATTGAACATAGAAATGAAATCAATAACTGGATGTCACATATCTGTTTTCTTGCTCCTCCACTCAACAAGCTCACACAAACCTTGCTTATGAAGATATTCTAATGCAAGCATAATCTATACATAAGCAACTGGCATTTCCATGAAATGATTCACAAAGTGCAAAAAATATACTATGGGCCCATAACTCCCGTTAATTTTTCTTCTTGTACACTAGCCAACAAGAGCACTGCCCTCATTAATTCATACCTTCTATCTGTTACTAGTATTTTGGTTGGTGGCGAAGTGTGGACAACAGGAATTTGTTACTCACACTAAAAATCACAACTAAAAACACAGGAAAACGTGGCCACTGGCCAGGTATCTGTCAGAAAGAATTACTAGTAAAACTAATCATGGCATTGCAAAATTCAAAGCCAAACAAAAATTACAATTCCACTTTCAGTAATAAGCATAACTACCTTTCAAACCGATAATACAAAACGAAAAGGAAAATATAAAAATATTAAATGTTTTTTTAATGAATCCCAAGTTGCATCACTTTCATATTTGTGTGGAGGATAATCAATTATATTTTTCATAAACCCAACATAATTTTTGGAAGATATACTAACTTAAAAATGTGGTGAGAATCAAATTTTAATTAGATAGCTGTTCTATTTAATCTGAAAAATTAACACATTATTTAAGTGAATGCTAAATAAGGTAATTTAAATAGTAGGTATTTAGAAATCAAGACCACTAGAATTCTCCGAGTGAGTTCTAACAAAGATTAAACCAACAAAAAAAAAAAAGATGCAACTCTTTTGGGTAACAAAATCGTCATCATCATTAGTCTGATCCCAGTCATTTAAGTTCAACTTTATAAATACTCATTCTCTAATGCAGGTGTTTACTGCCTCAATTCGCTTGCAACCACCGCAAGACAACAAAACAAAAACTTTAAGTTGAAATCTTTGGAAAGTTTTACCACTAATTTCACCCAAATTTTACATAGGTTAGTCATCAATCCCTCATTTTTTTAAGGCATAACAAAATTGAATGATAGCAGGGTATCTTAAATAATAAATCTTTGAATGGATTGCCAATAAAGTCAAATCCTATGGAGTCGACTCTAACATTACAACAAAATTGATCGAAACTCACATTGAATTATATGCCTGCCTTCCATCAACTAGTGCTGTTAGCACAATGCTTATTCAGGCCAAAAAGCTACTGCTTAACAAATGATGATTGCATCAAAGATCAATTATAATTTAAGGAAGTTACCATATTTGCCACCCAATGCAAAAGAAGTTTGCCAACTACAAATCACGTGACATGAACATTCTAGGGAATCTACTATTGAGTGTGTATTGAAGTATAAATCATGGTTGGAGGAAACCCTTCCTCGGTCTGTTTTGCTCTAAGCAAATAGGTGAAATACAAGATGATGACGGGCTAGTCCTCCGTAATGGCGGTCATGTTAAACATGTGAATCACAACAAGGGAAGTTAATAAAAATAAAACATTGGATTCCACAAATTCATATCTCATTATCTCAATGATGGCTACATGAAAATATAAACAAAATCTTAGGATTTTCCAGAACATCAAACATCACGTTTCCTTGAATATTCTGACTAAAATATTTTTCTCCAAGCAATTACTATGCTATTAGTCTTCCAAAGTATACTAATTTTTTTTTTCAACCTATAGCATACCTTATTATTCTAGTTATTATGTTATTCTAAAAAGACATCTTCTTAGAACTCACATTTATTAATTTCTTAAGCATAATTTTTCATCTTTCTATGATCTCTTCACCTTTAAATAAGATATTATTATTATCACTACTAACGCACCTAATCTTAGTATATTTTCTCAGTAAGGATGCTACCTCAATAATATTGCTAGAATAAGCACCAAATTTTAAATTGATAGTTTTGGGACAAATATAAATTATTTCGTATCCTCGTATAAGTAAAGATTTAAGAATTCGGGTCTGTTTGGAGCAGCTGCAGTTTCTCAGTATTTCAACTGCAGCCGTGCTGCCCCAGGAAACTGCTGCAGGGAAACTAGTTGTTTGTTTGTTGTAGCTGTGTGAAAACAACTGTGAGACAGCTGTTTCTGGAAAAAATGATCATCATGTCCCTGTGTAGTATTTGTCTATGTAATAGAATCTAAAATAATTTTTTTATTAAATAAACTATTTCTTAAGCAATAAATTAACATTAATTAATAATTAATTAGTTTTATTAATTTAGAAAACTTATATTTTTATCAAATAATTTAAAACTTAAAAAATGTTTATAAATTAATTAATTAATCATTAAATAATAATATATAAATTTATTTAATCATGATTAATTTAAAAATATATGAATTAATCATTAATTATTAATCAATTAAATCAATAAAATTAAAACTTAAATAAAAATAAATTAAAACCATAAACCCTTCTCCCCCTTACCCTCTCCTACGTGCCCAAAGTCATGGCCTTCGTGAATGAACCCTCGCAATACACAGTCGCGATTAGAGCAAGCTCAGAAGGCAACGACGGGATCGCATACGAACCCGGGAAGGATCGCAGCCGAACCACAAAGAAGAGGAGTGAGGGTGGAATCGGGATCGTAGTCGAACGACGAAGAAAAGTTAGGGCGGAATCGCGAATAGGGAGGACACCTGGGTAAAATGCCGAAGGAGCGAAGCAGGGCCGTCGGTCGAACCCGCGGCCCGTGTTTAGGGAGATTCGCGGGCCACCACATCTGACCAGCCGCCCCAAACATCCTAAACACACGGCACCCCAGCGCGCCGCAGCTCTACCGCCGCCCCAAACGGGCCCTTCGTTTCCAAATGTTCTTATTTTGGATTAGATTGAAAACAGACGACCTTGAAAACCTAATATTACATAAATAAGAAAATAATGCTTGCATGTGGGTTTATTGTGTCATGGGCAGTCCAATGAGCATGGGTATATGGGCTGAGTTTTTCTTCGATTATGGAGTTTCAGAGGCTGTTTTTGAGTAAGAGAAAGCTCAAGAGAAAAAAAAAAAACTGTTCATTATGTGATTGGAAAAAAAAAAGGAATAATAACATAGAGATAAAAAGAAAGGGAGTGAGAGAAGAAACCAGAAAACAAAAGTTTGGCTCATTCAATTGTTAATACGGTGTATTGTCTTGCAATGATACAAGCACGGTGTCAACAGATCACAATAGTAGTCAAGTGCAGCAATGCCGTGGGAAGTATGATTGTGCTATTTTGAGCACTCAAGTAGGTACTATTTGTATATTTTGTGCTTATAATCTTTATCACGTGTGTAGTTATCACCTTTGCTTGATTGTAGCTGTAGGGTTTAGGGAAGTCTTTCATGCGTGCCTTTCATAAGTACGCCTAGGTAGCTCCTTAATAGTGAATCATTTCCTCTCACCTCCATTGTAATGTAGGCATCAGTTTAGTTGAATTAAATAAATCTTAATGCCATGTTATGATGCTTAGTCTTTTTGTAAGTACTTTACATGTTCATTTCTTTCATTCATGAAGAGTGCTTCCAATTAAAATAGGATTTTCCTATTTCTTTCCTCCACTATTTTATAATTCTCATGTACTCATTATTGAGCATATTGTTGCCAAAAAGAATTGCTTTTTCTTTTCTTAGTAACTTTTGCAAGCCTTATAACTTGCAATTATAATAAATTTAGGTAGAATATACTTTAAGTCTACTGTAAAATAATAACGCCAATAGCAACTATTTTACTTTTTTATGACTTTCTCCTTCATTCCTCATAGGACAAACAGTTGAGCACAATTATAAAAACATAATAGAATACTTCTATCAGATCTATTCCATCCAGTGGAAGCATCACGTGATTTCATTCGTTTATGAAGAAAGATGGGATCAACATAAAGTAGACGTCACCAATTACAAACTTCCTCAAAATAACAAGCCAATAACATGTTTAATACTTCCGTGAAAAATACTCTTATTTCACAAATATCTCCGGAATGAAGTTCTATAGAGAATATTTCCCTGAACAAATTACATTTTTAAGACAAAGCATTGCAAATGGGCTAGATCCTTTTATAACATTTGTTTGTCAGGAGGGCTCATGCTTGCTTATCCAATTGCTTTTAATCAACATAAAAGACTAGTGAAAGTATAATTCTTGTTCATAAAGAAAGAAACCAACAACAACATTAACAACAAGCCTTTATCTCACTAAATGGGGTCGGCTACATGAATCCTTTTTCTCCATTGCATCCTATTGAGTGTCATATTTTCAATTAATTCTAATAAATTAAGATGATTTTTTATACAAAATGCCCGTCATTTTCGGTCTAACTCTACCTTTCTTACATAAGTCGAATCTAAAACATCTACTCTCCTAGCAAGATCATCATATGGTGGACATTTAATATGACCAAAACACCTAAGACGGCTCTCTCTAATCTTGTCCACCACTAGAGCTGCACCAACCCTATCACAAATATGTTCCTTTCACATTGTCTCTAAGTGTCAAACCACTCATCCAAATAATTATTCTAATCCCAGTCATACTTAGGACCCGTTTGGGGCAGCTTAAAAGTGCGGGCATCGTTTTGGAAACGTCGTCGTCCTGTTTGGTTAGCACTTATTGACTGATTATCCAAAACTCGGTTTTTATTTTTGTGAAAGACGCGGACCACAAATTTTATGGGTCTGCCCTCAACATCTTTAGCTCCCGTGACCCTGCCCTCAGACGCCTCCGCTCTCGAATCCTTCACAGTACTCGAGCCCTAAGCGCTCCTCCTCTACGATCTGGTTTGTCTTCCCTCTGCTTCTTCGACATCTCGATTCCTTCACTATCTTCTTCTTCGACATTTCGCTCTACATGTATATCTTCCCTCGCATGTCTCGTCTTTCATATTCGTCGTTTGGAGTCGTTCGGGTTTGATATGTTTATTTTGATTTTTTTGCTGTGGAAAGTGGTTTCATCTTTCTTCCATGAAAATATTTTGTAGTCATATGACATTTTGTTTAGAGGATTTTTTTTTCATTTCAGGTGATATATTTGATAGATATGAACACTTGAGGTGTCAAATTAATGGATCCAACTAATTGCTTCTAGAAATTGGGTGGTTTTGCTCATTTTGCCGTATAGTTATGGCCTTTAGAATGTTTAGGGTGTCACATAAAACTTTGTTTTACAAAACTTACAATAGTTATATAAGTGCATGTTATATTATTCTTCCTTCAGACCTACTGCTAGCTGAGCAGGGCCTGGGCATTGCATTGCTTACAAACATATGTATCAATTTGAGATATTGCATGGAGGAAGCTTTTGTGATATTTTTTTGCAGATTATTTCAGTGTTTTTTGGTTTAAGTATCTATTTCGGAATATTATATGATTAATCCAACACTTTAACTCTGCCTCCTGTTTTATTTTACTGTTAACTGTTGTTTGTCATCTTGGGATGGGGATGATCTACTCCAGAATGATTACTCATTATTATCATTTTAGCAAAAATGTCAAATACTCGTATACATAATCGAATTTTGAATGGGCACAATTACAAGCTTATTGGATAGGTGATGAACTCAAAGCCATGTATACATGGCAAAAATGAAAAGTGCATGTTATATTATAACCTTCCTGGATGATGAACTCAAAGCCATGGATACATGGCAAGAATGAGATTAATATTATTATTTTGGTTAGCCAATGACGTACGCCTTTCTTTAGATTGTATATTTTTTAGTACATTTTTCTCATTTTTAAGTTATTTTAGGATGATAGTTAACAATTTTTTTAACCTTGATAGGATCTTAGCAAATTTGGAGACTCGGATTGATACTCCATATAGATTATTAATTTCTGCTTCTGCTTGTATTCTTTCCTTCGATCCTTCATCTAAAACCCAAGCTTAAAGAAATTTTTTACACATAGTTTTCGTGATCTCAAATTATGTCATGACGGAAATATGTAACCAAGATGATTTTTTTGTTTACCTATGTATTCTAAAGATTGGGTATGCTTAATGCGGCTTTGATGAGAAGATTGTTTTTCTTTTCCTATATACGGAGAACAGCTTTTTTTAATGCTTCATGAATATTTCTTAATGAGGCTTTGATGACTATATACAATACGTGAAGGTGTTACGAGACCCAACCATAAGACAATTTTTTATGAAGCTGGAACCGCAATACCGAGTCAAATACTTGCGCTCTTTTACGGATGAATTAATGTTTAAGTTATTATGTATTTTATTTCCTATAGTTTTGTTCTATGTTTCTGTGATTGACAATTTTTCTTTCTCCATGGTGGGACTATGTTTTTAATTTACCATGTACTATGCATAAATTTTATTTTTTACGATTGTACCTTCTATGTTTTGCCCAAATTTCAAATATGTAATTTTCATTTTTCCTAGCTAAGTTTTTTTTTCTATTCCTAAAGTTTATAAATTTTCCTTGTATTAATTTTGTAGTATGGATAAGACTGTCTAAAAAGCTCGTGTTCGGCTCGTTCGTTAGGTAAACGAGTCGAACACGAACAAATTTTTAAAGCTCGAATTATAAACGAGCCGAACACGAACAACTCTTTGTTTGCTTGTGTTCGGCTCGTTTTAGCTCGAAATAAAAAA
>NEWO01000001.1:7828329-7850379 GCA_003013225.1 Phalaenopsis aphrodite
TTTACATCTATTTTTCTCAATTTAATTTTAACGAGCGAATTTCGAGCCGAACACGAACACAAATATTTAAATCGAGCCGAACACGAACACAAATATTTAAATCGAGCCGAACACGAACACAAATATTTAAATCGAGCCGAGCACGATCACACTGTTCACGAGCTAATTTCGAACACAGCAATTTCGAACGACTTGAACACGAGCCAAGCCTGAGCTCGCTCAAGCTCGGCTCGTTTACAACCCTAAGTATGGATGAAGAAGTCAACCACATACGCACAGTCGCATTTACCATTACTTTGTTGTACTATTACTATCTTAAACATGTCGGTCGAAACTCATGTATGACGTCGAGTAAAATTGGAGATAGATGCGTGGGTGAGTTATTACGGGGTCATCCCACACAATTGTTCAATATGTTTCGTATGACGAAATAAATATTTTTTGATCTGCTTAATGAAGTCCGGAGCCTTCATGTGTTACACAGCTCAACAAAAACAACGCCAGGAGAAGTGCTTGCAATAACTTTGTATATCTTATATCAAAATGAATCAATCAGAGGTGCTATGGAGCGATTTGAGCATTCATCAGAAACCATTAGCCGGTATTTCGCAGTCTGTTTAAACTCTCTGGTGAGTTTGACCCGTAAGGTAGTGAAGCCCGAGGACCCTACATTCCATTCAATTCATTCACAAATTGCAAATGACCCTCGGTGCATGTCATTCTTTAAGGTTTGCCTTTACCATTACATTCGTACATCTAATTTGATTACATAAAAGATAAAAAAAATTTAACTGTAACTCCAGGACTGTATTGGAGCTATTGATGGACCATTCGTCGATACACGCCTATCTGGTGCAGATAAAGTTGCTTACATAGGCCGGTGCGGTGCCCCCACAGAGAATGTTATGGACGTGTGTGATTTTAACATGTGTTTTACCTTTATTATGGCTGGATGGGAAGGGAGCGCCCACGATGGTCGTATTTTCAAGTTCACTACTAGAAACCTGAGACATGGAATTTTGTGCCCACATTTAGGTAAATAATATTTGGTTGACGCTGAATATCCATTACGAAGGGGATATCTAAAGCTTTATCCAGATGCGAAGTACTACATTCCTAATTTTGAAAGATCTAATGGGGTAGCACGAGGCAAAAAAAGAATTATTTAACAAAAGACACTCTTCATTGTGCGGCGTAATCGAAAGAGTGTTCGGTGTGTGAAAGAAGAAGTGGATTGTATTAAAGATATGTCGGCTTACCCTTTTCCAAAGCAAGTACAAATAGTTGTTGGCACAATGACACTACACAATTTCATCTGACGCCACCACTCCAGATCGGATGTGGAGTTCGTCGTTGTAAAAGATGATTCAGTACAGATCCCACCTGAACCATTCGAATACCATGTGAAACGTACAATGCCACGTGAAGAAATGGATTCACATGATGCATACACTCGAGAGGGTGAAGGTGCATCAGAGATGACGGCTTTACGAGAACAAATAACATATGATATCAGTCATTCGTGCTTGAACTAGTCATTTGCTATCTTTGAAATTTTATGTATTACGTACTGTTATTTGTTCAGTTCGCTTGTTTTGTGGTTGTTGGAAGTTTTTTTATGTTTGTGGGGTTGTGTTTCATGTTTCTTTGGGGATGTCCACACATTATTTAGCTGGTTTTATGGTTGGTGGATGTCTAGTGCCAGATTTTCTTATCATACATGTGTAATAATTACATATTTATAATATATGTAAATGCATAAGTATTGTGTCGTAACGTATGCAATGCTTGAATGTCATGAAGTTCCAAGAATGCTTTTTATTCTGATATTAACGAAAGTTTTTGTAGTGTGGTTGGGGATCTGTGCTAAAGTTAGATTACTGGTTGGTTTTAAAAAATTATGGCATATAGCATTTGTTTCAACATAAAAATGTGTAGAATTCTAATTAGTGGTGTTTGAGAACCTTTTCATGATAAGCAAAGATGCGTATGAGAACTTCACACATATCTAAAGTGAGCAGAGAAAGGTTTAGCATGGCTGAGCCACTTATCAGTGAGATGAAAGGGAGAGAAAGATGATCCAAATTAAACATAATTCATAAAGTAGTTCCATATTTTTCTTTTTTATACTAATTTGCAATTATTACAGCTGCTAATGCAACAAAAAAAAAAACATAAAAATGTATTTATCGCAAGTCCCATCACATCCAAGTAGACAATATTATGCTCTACATGTTTGGACAAGGATAAAAGCGCAATGGTTGTTATTCTCTCTACTCTTTTTTTAGCGCCAATTTGGTTGCAGACATTTGTTTAAATTGAAAAGGGTCCAAGCAATCATAAAATTTGATCTGGTTTAGCATCTCAGTAGTTTGTTTTGACTTCTTATAATCTACTTATTATAACCTCTATTTTTAGGAATCCAAGTAGACAATACTGCATCAACTCCTACCGTATGATTTCACTCATTTATCGAAACTACGAAATCATAGACAATTTTATAGATCTCAGAGTTTCTAAAAGTTCAAACGTATCACCTGTGCCCGTCCCTGTTCTTACTTTATATCATTCTAGTATTGTACTGGTGTTGAGTACATTTGAAATGAGTACTGGTATTGTACTAGTGTTCAAAAAAAAATGTAGGGTTCTCTTTTCTGGTGAATTGGTTTAGAATTGTTAAAGAGTTGGGGAGTTTGAACATGTGTTTTCAGGGATGATGCTCTCTGTTGTAAATCTGAGTATGATGGTGCCTCTCATTGCAGCTTGGATGGCCCTTCTTTTAGGGCAAGGGCAACCGCTGCTTCAGCAAAATGTTTATCTCGTTCCAATTGTTCTTTTGCTTTGCTGAAATGTTATGAGGGTGCTTTATATGATCCAATATTCATTACTCATTGTTCATTTCTGTTCAGAACCGCAGTAGGCAGTTTGGATAGCTGTTTTTAAATCTGCAATTTTAATGTTTATTTAGTTGTTTGGTTATCGAAACTGGATGGGTGTCTCTCTTTGAAGCAGCTTGGATGGCCCTTCTTTCAGGGCAACCGCTGCCTTCTGTTTTTCATTGGTACATGGCTTGCTACATTGGTTCGATTTCACATGTTCGCAGCTTGGATGGATTTTGCCAATGTTTTAAATAGGTAATACATGTTGCTTTAGGACTTTTATTATCTGTTAAAGTGGTTTTGCTTATATGAGGGTATCGTTGGAGACTTTTTTGCTGTTAAAGTGGTTTGCTACATATTCTTTGCTTATATGAGGATAATGTTGGAGACTTTTTGCTTATATTAGGGTATCGTGGTAAAAATTTTGTGGATATATTGATCAGCATTTAGAATGTAATACGTTTTTAATTTGTAAAGAGTTAATTTGTAATGAGTTTAATGTGAAGAATGCTAAACTCGAAGAATGCTCTCTGTTTTGATTGTTTGGATGACCCCTTCCCACAATGGTTCTACTAATGCATCTACTTTGCTGAAAAACAAAAGTTGAAGCTGCTCTCTCTTTTATTTAGAACTGAATGAGTTTAATGTGAAGAATGCATTCACATTGCTTACCTGCTTCGGCAAACCTGTTCATTTCGGTCTTACCTGGAGTAGCTTGGATGGCCAGTTAATTTGTAATGTATCACCTGTTGATTCACATTGCTTACCTGCACTTTTGTTCTTATGCTTTACATGTTGATTCACATTGCTTCGGCATACTTGTTCATGAGTATGTTTTACATTGCTTCGGTTAAATGTATGGAATATGTAATTCATTGTTATTACAGCTTGGAAGACCCTTCTTTTAGGGTAACCGCTGCTTCAGTAACAGTATTTCATATGAATTATTTAGCCCTTATAATTGAAACTACTGCAGCTTGATTTGATTTGTTTGGATTCTGCATATGATATTTATGTGCATGCATGTGAGAATGAAAAGATCGATTACAATTTGTGTGCTATGCATGTGAGAATGAAGTTTAGATAAATTTGGAAGCGAAATAAGCCTACAAAATGAGCCTACATGTTGCAATGACTTTGTCTTCTATTTATCTTGTTTTTATATTTTTTATGTCTATTAATTTTATTGAGATAACTGTGGAGCAACTTGGATGACTACAGAACTTTGTTGCCGACAACCATTGCTTCCACACTTTGGTAAGTTGAGTTTCTTTATTTCCTTTAATTTTTAACTGATCTAGTCTTTTTTTAATAATTGCATGACGATGAGCTCCAGCTATTTAGGGAAGTCCGGGCAAGTGATGTGTCGTTGTGGGTTACTGTCCTTGTTACTCACATCATGTCAGCCACATAGCTATTGACGACAATTCTACTTTTGTTTTGGTTGGCACACAGACCGGAGGACTGCAGATTCTTCAGGTGGATCGACAGTACAACCGTTTCTTCGATATCCCAACTGGACACTGCTGCTCGGAGTTCGACAGTATCACAACAGGAGAACACCGCATGTGGTTCAAGTGCTTTCGTTTCTACGATATTCCAGTCAGACATGTTTGCTCGGGGTTCTGAGGTATCAGAACCGGACAGCATTCGTTGTGATATGCTTTTACATTTTAAAGTCAATATTGTCATTTTTTTCCTTGTAGTTTTAACATGTTTTTTTTTTGACTCATTATACTCCATATTAGTGTGTGAATGTGTACTTTACTTTCGTATATGTAAATGTGTTTATTTGATGTAATCAGAACTTCTTGAATTATATAAATGTAATTCAACTCTTTTGCATTTTCATGTCTTTACATTTGAGAAAATAACAAATTTTGTACGATAGATTATTCATTCAACTAAAAAAATCTGCAAATAAACTGATTATCCAAAATGCACAAGTCAAACAGCTAAACCGTTTATCCAGAACAGGGGCAGAATGATCATTTATCCAGAATCAGTTGTTTTTAAAACGCACAAACCAAACAGCTAGCCAGCTTATCCGGATCAGCTGCTCATCAGCAGATTATCAGGATGAGCTGCTTATCAGCAGAAGTTGTGCAACTGCCCCAAATAGACTCTTAACTTTGTTTTATGTTTCTCTTTTAAAGGTCAATATTCTGCACCATAGAGCACTACAGGACTCACCACCATCTTATAATTTTTTTTTTCATTCTAAGCGGTACTTTTCTACTAATAACATCCCTATCTATATCAACATTACTTTGAACAATAGAATTGAGATATCTAAATATTCACATCTTTTAATGATTTGATCACCCATGATTACAACTCTGCCACTTGAGCTACTACTATTAAAAATGCATTCCATGCATTTAGTCTTAAATCCACCCAAACGACGACCTTTAGACTCCAATGTACACCTCCATTAACTTAAGTTTTTCTTGAACTCTTTCTCTAGTCTTATCCACAAGAAAGATTCATAAAGAAAGAAACCAATCAACTAAAAGTTGTTGCAATACAAAAAACACCGAATAGATTTAATATATAAATTTCAATAATTAAAAGCACCATCAACACTTAGGAATACAATCAATCACCGATTCATTATTAGCTTATGATTCAGTTCTTATTTTTTGGCTTCTTCAATACAAACAACTTTTCAACCGTGTTTCCAACAATAAATTAGGCATTAAACTACAAAGGAAAAAACATATAAGACGACACTTTTGAAAAATTAAAGATAGATCATTACACTTATTTTAAAAATTTTATTTTTCATCTACTTTACCAGCTGCAATTTGGCACTTATAAACAAAAGTTCGGCCCGTGTTTAGTTTATGAATTTTTTGGCCAATCCATGTTATAGCAAAAAAAAGAGAATGCCTTCAGAAGACAAATAAAAATAAGTTATCACCAAATCAGTAAAGCCAAAATCAATCCTTCATGAACTTTCTTGCCCATACTTAATTATTGTACCTTTAGGGAGAAATTAGCATCATGAATCTCGGTCAAATAAAAAAAAAATGCAGTATACCAAACATGATTCCTAAAGAAAAACAGAAGTACACTGGAAACAGGGAGAGATTAAATAAAGGACAGTGTATCATGAAGAATGATTCAGAGCGATTGGAGTTCAAAATGAAGAAAAGGCATTCTTCACAGAATATAAGTCATTAACATGAAATTAAAAGATAAAAGGAGCAATGGAGCCAAAATTTTTAAATACTTTTTAAGCTAGACAAACTAAAATTCTCAAGAGTGCTTTCATTTTGAATACATTTAAATAAAATTAAATTCAGTTCTTCCTAAAAAGAAAATAAATTTTAAGAAAAAAATCATGCATGCAAGGAAACTTACTGCAGCTCTAGTTGCATCTTTTGTAGCTAAGGCAATGTCAAGCATTAGAAGGCATACATGAAGAGCTGTTCTCTGGAAATGCAATATTATTATGTTAGATTAGATTTTGACATAAAAGGCAACAAGTATTAGAGCATCATACCTCATCTATGGGTTCTATGTTATTATACAATGGCTCTAGAACTGACAAAGCATGTTCATAATCATGCAGATGGTAGAGTACAGCAGCCTGCAAAACAAACAATGTTGCAAGAAATTGTTACAAAATTAAATAAATTAAAAAGTCAGAAATATTAATTCAATCATATGTGGTAGCATACAATGTTAAATGTCACAACAGATGTGCCAAACTCATCTGCATAAGCCATCTTAACAGTATCTGTGGCGGCCAACTGATTTGAGGAATTAGAACTACCCCTGGATATAGAATTAACATTGTTTCCGACCATGCTAGCTAATTCAGTTTGATCTCTAGCTTTGAGAGCAAGTTCTTCGCTTGTTTTCTAGATTGCCACAAATATGTGATCAGTAATTAAAAGGAAAGATTAATTTTGAAGTAAATATGAAAGTGGCAAAAAAGAAAAACAATGGCAGTTCGTAACAAGAACAGTGAAGCAGACAATGAAAATTAAACACCAACAAAACTCAATAATCTCGGCAAAAGTTATCAAATCAAACTGAAAATGAAAAGCAATACAAAAAATTTTATATCCTAGTTACATGAAATCAAATATATCCAGTATTGCTCAGCTCCAAAAAAACAGTCTTATATCCAATGCTAAAAAGTTCTTATACTTCAAGATGGTGCAACTAAATAAACTGTATCATCCATACTCATATGGCGTCAAGTTTCTCTGCAGATGGTTTTGAGGAGAACAGCATGTCTCACATATAAAAACCTTAAAAAACAAATGCCTGTCTAGCATAGCCTAACATTCTTTATTTCACACATCATATGTTTCTCAGATCTAACGAAATTTCTTATGCATATCTAACATTACTTTTGACCTTAATGCTACGGATTTGCTTAACAAAACATCCCACCTTTTTAAAGTTTTAATACATTGTTCATGACCAAGCATTTTATTCCTGCCGTTGATATGCGACCTAAAATTCAAAAATTCTAATCCTTATGAGTTTTAAATTAATTTTAATTTGGAAATAAATTCCTTGGATCATGTCCCAACAGATGTCAACGATGTTTGCTTTAAGTCCTAAGTCATCACCTACTGTGTGTATTTATATGCACATTTTGATAAAGTTTTATCACTATATAAAGCCTTCTAATTGATCAATAACCAATGCAAAGATCTAGATAAAGTTTGTAATGTAACTATTGATCAATACAAGACATTGCACCTGATAGCACCTACACCGCATCCGTTTATGTATTTACTCTTTTTCTAATACCCTTGAGATCTCAATGCAGAATTAAGGAACAGCTAAACATAAGAAAAAAATTGATGTTTTTGGGTAAACATGCTAATTACATATTTTAGGACGATAACAAAAGGCTATGGCTATAGATTGGTCAAGAGAAGTGTTAGGTCCTGCCTGTAAAAGGCTAGTTTCTGCTACTTTGAGTATCTGCTATTCTACAAAGCTAAAGATGTGTTAAATACTGTGAAATTTAGGAGGAACTCAGATTTAGGAGGAACTTTCTTAGAGGGAAAAACTCTATAATTTTTTATAATCTAATACAAGCAAATAATAAGTATACAGCTCAAAGTAACTCTAATATAATTGGATGGAAATTCAAATCATTATCATAAAAAGGAAAGAAATAAAATGTAATAATGGATAATTACGGAAGAATAATTTCTCCCCATCAAATATAGCAGTTGACCCATGATTTCCTAAATCATGGGTGAGCCCATGTGGTCCACGGATGCATACATATCAACACACTTCCTCATGTTGGGTTGTATATATCACACATCCCAAACGTGCTACTAAGATCAACTAGGGGTGTATATGAGCCGACTCGGCTCATTAACAAGCTCATGAGCCGAGCTTATCGAGCCACGAGCTCGTCCTAGCTCATCTTGTTGGCTTGCTAGTCAGCTAAATTAGTCTCCTGCTAGTCATTTTGATGTCTGTGAGCTACCGTTGCATCCTCCTCCTCTGGCCACCAATACTTTATCCGATGAGCTCAAGTAAATATTGAATTTTTAGTTTGTCGCGAGCTGTTTGCTACCACTATGAGCCGAGCTCGAGCTTGAGCTCGCCATTCGAGCGCAAGCTCACAATTTGGCAGACGAGTTAAGCCCGATAATGGCATGGATCGAGCTCGACTCAACTCGTTTACACCCCTACTATCAGCAATCTGATACTGAGTTTAGATATGACTTAGCTGGACAACCCCTCCGTTAACCTTCTCAAAGATGAAATGCATGTCAATCTCTATATGTTTGTTTCAATTATGATAAAACATTTTTTGAAATGTTGATGGTTGGCTATAAAGTTAAAAAAATCAAAAGAATAATGATTTAAGATATTTTCAAAGAAATTACTGGTGGAACTACATATGGAGAACAAAAGCACTATTAAGATGTTCTAAGATCATTGATCTCAAACTTAAAATCATTATTCTTTTGATTTTTTCAATTTCCAATATATCATTGTCAAAATAATGTCATCTACATACACAATAAGGATGACTATCATACCTTCCTGATTTGATTTCATAAACAAAGTATGATCAGTTTGACACTGATAATACCCATTGGCAAGAATAGTCTTTGTGAACCCTTCAAACCATGCTTTGGAGACTATTTCAACCCATGCAATGATTTTTTTAGTTTGCACACTAGCTGATTGTTTGTATTATTCCTTAATCCTGGGGGTATCTCCATACACACTCCTTTCTCAAAATCTCCATTAATAATACAATATTAATATCTAGCTGATGTGAAGACAGTCCTGGTTGATAGCTGACATTAATATACTCTTATTATGTTGAGTTTCGTAACTGGTGAAAAATTTTTCTAGTATCAATCTCATTGGACTGAGGGACCTCTTTTACTACAAGTCTAGCATAGAAGCTTTCTATACTTTCATCTGCTTTGTATTTAACATTGAATATACATTTGCATCCTACATTTCTTTTCCAAGGTGACAATTGTTGTGATCTAAGTATCATTCTTTTTAAGAGCTAGAATCTCTTATTCCACGATCTTTTTCCAAGCAGGAATAGATAAGACCCTTGGATTGAATTTGGGACCCGCATATTATTCAAGTTCTGAATAAAAAATTTGTAAGAGGATGATAATTATTCACAAGTCACAAATTCTTCTATCGAGTGTTTTGTGCATTCTTGTACTCCTTGGTTCACATGTGTAAACACAACCTTTGTGTGAATACTTTGGGTGTAAAATTGATTTCAGTGATTTGCATTCTAGATTTTGCATATTGTCACTTGGAGGCTCACTAAGCTTTTTCTTTCTGGCGTACACATACAGTTCTTAATTCTTGGTGGGAGTTGTGAGAAGATTAAGTGTAGTAGGTTCATTTTAGATTAAGTTATGATAGTGAGGACAAGAGTGGGTTCATCAGAGATATAAGAGAGGTGAGTTTGATGTTTCTGAATGGTAAACCAAGTCTAATATTCTTTCTATATTAGATTTGGGGTAATATGATTGGTTTTCAAAGAAGGGACATCCATAAAGTTATAGAATTTTTATATTACTGGAGAGTACTATTTATAACCCTTTTTGTTGAAAAGTAGCTGACAAAAACACATTTTGACCTGGGATCAAGTTTGGTATTATGTGGTTGATGTGGTTGAACAAAAGCGATGCAGCCAAAAAAAAATTTGTGGTAGAAGAAAAAGACTAAATGTGAGATCGGATTTTATGATTATATTGAGAGATTTGTTAAAGCTTAACACTCTCATAGGCATCCTATGTAGGAGACACTTGGATGGGAGAAATGCATCCCTCTAATAGCGTTTGGGTACATTGTTAGTGAATGAAATTGAACAAGCCATCTCGATATATATGTTCTTTCTCTCAACCACACCATTTTGTTAGGATGTGTCAACATAAAAGCTTATATATGAGTGATCTCATTTTTGGATAAATAAAGGCTTATGGTGGACTTGTAGTAGTCTTTTGCATTATCTCTGAAATTGGATGGAGATCATGTTGTAGAAGATTTCAAATATGCTAACAGTTTCATACTTTTCTTTCATAAGAAAGGTCCAAGTGGTTCAGATGTGATCATTTATGAAGGTGACAAACCACCTAGTGCCAATTGTATTTTTTTTATTTTTGAGAGCCCCCGAATATTAATATGAAACATGGAGAAATTGATTTGTATTTCAAGCTTGGGTATACTCGTCGAGTATGTTTAGCAAGTTGATAAGTTTTATGATGATAAGAACTAAACTTTTATTGATAAACAATTTATGATAAAAGTTTTCAATATATATAAATTAGGGTGCCCAGGAAAAAAGTCATAACATAACTTGACTCTCATGAGTAAGACTTTGATACAAGACTTAACTAAAAGAATTGTGAGTGATAGGATGATCCTTTTGAAGTGAGTTTTAGTGATTGGACAAAGTTCATGATACAAGTTAGCACTGTTGATCGCATTCCCAAGTCCATCCCATGAAATTCCCAAAATTTATATCACAATTAAGTTTACTGATAGATGGTAAATTGCAGTTTAGTTTGAAGCATAATACACAGATTGCATAAGGAGACCATAGTGAGTTTACACTTCCTCTTTCTTTTTATAGATGAGAGAGTCATCTACAGTTCTAACTACAACATGTATAGTGATATCACTTGTTACGTAATCAGATCCTCCAGAGTCTATTATCCAAGGCTAATTCTTCCTATTGAGAACAACAATGGCAGATAAAAGACTAACTTGATGTGCTACAAAACTGCTAGAAGGGACAAGATATTATCCCAAAATCATTTGGAGAACTTTAAGTTGTTTCTTGCAAAATGGACTATGTTCATGAGGCATGTTCTCATTTAATATTGTGTTTTCTTGGATTTTTCTATCACTGTTTGATGTGTGTTCATCTTTATAACTACTAAGATTTCAAATTTTTTGCAATTTCCTGCAAGCATGTTCATCTTGATAACTACTAAGATTTAAAATTGTGCAATTTGATGCTTGGCTCAAGCATCTAGGTGAAAGTGAGGTGCGTCTCAAATGTTATTTCAGTGAGATGTAAGCCCCCGATTTTGTGCTTTAGGTTATTTTAAAATTTTAATTTATGTTCAAAATATCAAATTAACATATCCGATCAAACCTAAACCTTTTTGCTTAAAGGAAAATACAACATAAGAAAACTGAGAGCCTCCTTGTGCTTCAAACCACTCCACATGAACAGCATGGAATAAGCTAGCTGCACCCCAACCCTGTTGCATTGCCACCACAGCTACTTCCCCACCTCTGCTCTAGTTGACGGTAACTCTTCTCATTTTGTCTTCTGTCTTCTACACAATTATTGTTTCTGTATTTACATTTTTTTTCTTTGATGATTAGCAATTCATATAGTCTGTTTTGCAAAATATTTTCACTATTCTGAATGAAGTGTTACGCATTGGATGATTATTTTCAAACTCTGTCAAACTTATAAGAAGAGTTAGATGGAAAATAGAAAAGATCCACCCTGGATAAATAGTTTCAAGTGCCGATTGTAATGGCTGAGAAAATTTTATTTGAAATATAATTGTTGTCAAAATGATTAAGGGAAGTGTAACAAAAATGAAATAACATATTTTGTATTCTCATAAAAATGTTGCACATACCATAAATTTTAAGTTTAGAATAGTTATTGTCAAGCTTCATCAAAATTTCTAATAACGATTCAAAGGAAATAGAAAAGATCTGTTCTGGAATTATAATTTCAAGCGCAACTTGCAGTGGGTGAGAAGATAAATTTATTTGAAATGTAGGTATAGTCAAAATGATTAAAACTGTAACAAAAATGAAATAATATCTTTTTAATTCTCATAAAAATGTTGTGCATGCCAAAGTACACAAATAAGTGAAATAGAAAGATTCATCCTAGTATGAATAAAGTGAAAATGTCAAAGTAGTAACACCAATAATTTGAGGACAAAGCTGATGGTAGCTGTTTATTTTGTTAGCGGACTTAGTGGCAAATATTTTTTTTTTTATTGTCATAATTCTCCTACAGCTATTAGGGGAGTTATAAATGGATATATAATGAATGTGAAAGATGTCATAAATGATGGACTACTGTAACTCATCAAATGGCTCTATAAAATAGAGAGAGCCTTGTAAGCATGTTCATACGGACATTGGAAAACTCCTCTTTGAGAATAAAATTTTATTTGATGTGGCAACTTTTACATTTCATGTCAACATGATTTGTTCTATGTTTTGTAAAGATTGAATACTTAAACCTCCTTCCATGCATAAACTCAAAACATGAATATTAAGGAAATGAAAACCACCGAAAGGTATAGACTTAAGTTGCAACATGTTGAATGACTAGTAGAATTAAAAAAAAAAGGTTTGATCATTCTTTTAATAAACAATTAATATGACACTTTCTTTCTGAAATTCTCTTGAAGCAAAATCAGGTGAAGAATGCATAGTATATTTTCAAACTAATTGGTGTTGTAGAGAAGATTTGAGAGCATTTAGTAGAATAAATTATCATTGAATGCAAGGGCTAAGAAGTCGACGGGAAGTAAATTTTGATGGTCAAAAGAAAACATATGTATTACATTCTATGCACTGCTAATTGAATTGATTTAATCGTTGAAAAACTTGGAGAGTTGTCTTAGCATAAAATTGCCTTGACTAGAGTCAAAAAGATTATTACGTTTAATTACAATCATAGTTGGATATTTTTATAAGAAAGCATTCAATGGACCTAAAGCTACTAAATTGATTATAACGTACTTAAATTTGCAAAGCATCTTAGAAGTAAAGCAATTATTAGAGGTTATGTTTACGTCCAAATAGCAGTTAACTACTTAACTTATGCTTGGGCAATAAAACACGAAAATAAGAAGTGAAGAAGTATATTTTGAATGATTAATCATAACTTACGCTAACACCTCTACTAAGCTCAGTCATATTTAAAGAATAGTTGATGCATAGAAAAAGTCAAATATGGGTTTCATTTAAAATGCAATGATGAATGTGAGGAAGGAGTTGATAACAAAAGGCTTAGAGAGAGATGAATAAAACAATAGGACAATTTGGGAAATTATTTATGAGAAATAGAAACTCAAGCTGCATTATTATTTGCTTGGCACCATATATTATCTAAATCCTCAGTAGCAACATATTGAGAATAAGCCCACCAATCCAAATATCAATTTGGTTTGCACCATTATATGAATATATTGATTGCTGACTCAACAGAGAAGATGAATGTTAATCCTCCAAAATGTGGCTTTCAAAAATAAGAATTCTTCGGATTACAACAAGCCAAAAATACCATATTAAAACATTCCCCACGTGACTTTTATATTTCTTTCTAATTTATATATATATATTGTACTTTTTTAAATAATCAGTTGTGGTACTGGTGAATTCAATTCTGAGATGACATTCTTGAATTATAAAATTTACAATAAAAAAACTGAGTCTTACATACTTGTCGTCCAGGTGTATGCAAAATTTGAGTACATATAACCAGAATCATAGCAAGAGAAAAAAACATGTGATTACCATTACTGATAAACTTATTGATTTATAATATGTAAACCAAGGATTAAAAATAAACATTTAAACCAGACATTTTAGAGAATGATGAAGATCTATTAGTTACTAACGTGCACCATCTGATGACAAATGGTAAGTGAAAATTAAAAAAAAAAGTAAAATCACCACAATTACAATTACAAAAAGAATTCAATGTTAACTTCTTTGATAGAGGAAGATATTAACATAACTGAAAAAGAAAGTAACAGAGAAGTTTTGTATAATACTTTATGTGATCAAAATTAGAATCATGAAAACAGTCATTATTTTAAAACTAAATTAATGTTCCTATTTTCGAATTTTTATTGCTGGGGAAGAAGCTGATGAGATTGAATACAAGATTGGGGGAACGTTGATATAACTGATGATGAGGGTGAAAAAAGCAATTAACTATAGTTATGATTGTTCTAGTAACCATCTAGTAACTACCATCAAAAGGGAGTGGGGTCAATTTTTTTATTCAAAAAATTATTTAAGTTGAATTGGTAAAGAAAGATACCTACTATTTTAGTGCAAATGGCATTGTATGATTTTTGTGGTCATACTTTTACTTTTTGCGACCTAATTTTGACATCTTACTTAAATATTAGTTTATTACTTACTATTTCAAATTTTTTATTATTTAATGATGTAACTCTGAGGCAAACCACTCACCTCATAGAAATAACATGACTCATTGCCCGATTATATTCCTTTAAACCTTAATAACTACCATATAGATGGACAAAACATTGTTTTTGAGCATCTTTTAATCATGCAGCCTACAGATAAAAATATAATCATTCTGCTGACCGCATAAAGAAAAAATTAGAAAAATCAAATGTAAACAACTAAATTTTTTTTTTTCTGGAATTTACCCAAATCAGAGCACATGAAATTAGAATTCATTTGTTGGCCCATATATTGGTTCATTTGTTGTAAGTAACTCGCCCAATTTTAAGCATGTTTTTAAAGAAGTTCTACAGACTGCAGAATTTTGATATAAAAAATCTTGATAATAGTGATATTTTGTAGTGCAATCAGTGTGGTTATCTGTTTACTCTTTCATTATTTTTATTAATGAATGTTCAAAATAGATTTTGATGAAATTGGATACAAGTCATTTTATGTTCTAGATCAAGATATACTGTTTCCATCTTAAATTTTGAAGCACCAATCAAAACTAATGAGGCAGAAATTGATTTTTTTCACTGTAAGAAATTATCAATCAAACATGTTCATATTATCAACCAACAAGTCATATCATCTAGGCCTAAGTCGAAAGACAATTTCAGCTAAATAAAATTATCCCAAAAAAACATTGATGCCATTCATCAAATAAAAAAATAAAAAAATGATTATTTCAGTTATAATTTAAGTATCCTGCCCAGAAAAGGTCACAAACTGGTAGAGAAAGCCCCACAATCAAGCAATCAAGATATTAAATTCTAATAGTGATAAAATAAAGAAAATCAGATCATTATAGCTGCGTCTTCAACCACCAACAGCACAATATTCAATTATTATATTGAGATGATGAAAACAACACTCCTGCAGTCCTGCTTTTGTGTGAATCTCATAAAAGCTGCTGAAACAGATACATTTCAAAGCAGATATAAATCTCACTGATTCTAACCATACGAAGAAAGACATTGAAAAAATACTGCCTTCAAATAAGAAAAATAAGTCCACATTATTTATACTGGATTCCATATAAGCCCTGTTTGAATGGCCTAACAGATCAAATACTATAAGAACTCAAAATCAACTTTTTTGGAATATGATCACTTCATTAAGAAAGCCATACCAAGTGAAGTAGCTTACCACCTTGAGTTTATTAAGAAAATCAATCAGATGTTTTCGATCCGAGAAACCATCACGATAGTATTCAGCCAAAGCAATGTTATGAAGAACCTGCAAACCACATCCAAAAAACAAAACAAGGTAAATAAATCTATAAACTTTATGAGAAAATCATTGGAAGTCTCTAAAACCAAATTGGAGAAGAAAATGTAACTCAAGCAAAAAAAGTTATCTGGAATATTGGGGTGATAAGAGTAGAAAAATCTTGGTAGAAGAAGAAAAGGAACAAGGAATCAATTCAATGATCAAGCCCAATTTTTAAATTTAAAAAGATGTAAGAGAGAATCGAATAATGTCAAGATATTACAATATTACTAATGAGCTGATGCTTCCATTTATCCAGCAAAGTAAGGCAGAACCGAGTTAAGTCCAGTTTGTTCCAAATTAAGTCACATCAACCTAATTATCTATGTAATTGAAAAACATATTTCTCAATTTTGTTTCCAAATTTATCTTTTACTGATGATAGATCAAGATTCTCTAGATTATGAGATAGCATACAGCCAACAAAGTAGAAACAAACATAGAAGATAACAGAAATAGAAATCAGTGTTTGAAATGAGCAAAATAGATCTTGCAATCAATACCAATCAAACCTTCCATGACACAACTGAACACCAGCTTATTTAAGATCACAAAAAATTATAAAGAGAAACTTTATGCAAATAAGTAGACAGCAATGAAACCACAAATGATCTTCAAATAATAAGAAGACACTAATTTGATTAAAAATTCAGACTATATAACTCTTAAAACTTAGATATAGAGATATCAATACACAGCCATTATTTCTATGGGTATGCATACCTCAACAAAATGATGTATTGAATTATATGATGAAACAAAGAAACAAACAAATCATACAAAATATGCCTATAACAGCAATACGGTCCAGCATATTCATCATTAGCTCTTTACCAACTAATTTGTGTGAGCTTTATGAATCCTTCTTCCACAATAATTCTTCTTAAACGCCACAAGAAGTGTTAACCCCACCATGCACAAGTATTATTGCACGAGTTATATAAACGTCACATTTGAACTACCCTTTCTCATTCCTAATTAATTTTATCAATACGCTATCAACAATTGTGCATACCCAAATCACCTAATCCATTTTCTACAACCTTATGATTAACGTGAGCTACCCTACAATTACAATAATATAATCATCTATCATTATGATATATGCCGCCTATAATAACAAATATACTCTCTAAAATGGAGTGATGCCAGCAATAGAGGCAAAAAATATCATATTTACTTAATAACACAAAGTATAAATATCATTCAGATAAATAGTGAGACGGTAGTTGATACAAGTGAAAAGAAAAAAAACAAGATCCTGAGGTTGATAATTGTAACAAAGTTACTAGTTGTATGCAGCTAAACTTTACATTCAATAAAATGAGACAAAAATATAAGCATAGAACTAAACTAAATAAAGTGGATTTGGAAATCAAGATATCTTCTATTTGTGCCAACATTGAGACTGCATGCTCATGACAATGTCATTTCAGCTAAATACTAATAAACATTTATGCCAATGATACACCATACTGTATCTCAATTTCAGTTGAATTTTCATTACAGGTTGTTTTTGTTAGAATCTTCTCAAAGCTACCTAATAATTTCTTTGCCTATAGCTTTTAGTAACATCCAATATAAATTCAGAAGGCCACGAATAAAAAAAAGTCAAATTACACATCTGTCATGTTCAAACATATTGTTCATTGAAACGAATAAAAATCTATTGAAGCTGAATACGGTTGGAGCAATCCAATACTAACATAGTAGGTCAGAAAAACTCTATGGTAGCATCAAATAACAGAAATGAAGAAAAATTTACCGTTACACTATGACATCCAAGCTATTATTGATTTTCTAGACAACTAATTCCATATTCAAATTATCTAAAAATGCAGTATTTGCATCAAAAGCTCCAAATCAACTTCCTAAATGCAGAACAAATGGTTAATTTCAACCTTTAAATAAAGAAAGAAAAAAAAAACAGAACACTTATAAATATGTGCCCAAAAGGCAAACCCAAACCAACAGTTCAAGAAATTAACACCCATAAACACTCCAACAAAAGCAGAAACAGAAGAAAGCAACGCTTCAAACCTTCGGATCGTTTTCCTTCTTAACTAGTAGTTCCTTCAAGACCTCAACGCACTCATGAAATCTCCTGCTCTGGAACATTGTCTCCGCCTCCTTGGCCAACCCAGCCGTGACGGCTTCCTCATCGAAAGATCCGTCTCTTACCAAAGCACCCACGTCTTCCATCTTCAAATTTGGTAGTCTCCGATCGGCTTCCCACCCCCAACCAACCAGAACAAAAGACAAACGCTTCAGCAAGCCAATCTCCAACGCTCCCTCAAAATCTCCATTTCCCGGCAATCAAATCAAGATTAAGCAGGCAAAAGCGATACTCAGAGGCTCCTCTTCCATAGTAGCATATGTCGGAAGACTAGGGTTTCTGCGAACAAAAAAGGGGGTTTATTGTTTGCTGTCCGAGAGCCTTCAAACCTACGAAGCGTTGGGAGAGAGAGAGCCGAAGAGAATTGGGGCGAATGATTGGATGGGCAAGGGGAGACAGAGGTGGAGCGTAAGAAAAGGATCCAGCTATCGGATTTAGTAAGAGATTCCACGCGAAGAAGGCGATTTGGTTATGCGATTTTCGTATTTGTTTGGTTTCGATCTAGGTTACGATCTTTTAAAGGGGCATTTTGCAGGAAGCGTCCGTTTCCGTAGCCGATTTCTGCTATAGGGTACATGGGAAATGAGTTGCCATCTAGGCTTGTTTAACGAAAACAAGGGGAAGATTTACATTATAATGTATGTACATCTATAATATCTAAATTTTAATTTATATTTATCTCATCTTATCTATTTGTGAAAATATTTATTTCATATTTTGAAAATTAAAATAGTAATATTTTTTGTTGTGATATATCATAACTATATAATTATAAGTCTAGATACATAAATATTTAAGAATTGGTGGTATAATGACATGTATATAAATACCCCAAAAAAAAGAAAAAATTACATACGCACTACAAAAATTTTATTTATTTATATATCCAACATCCAAATTTTTATATTTATATTTATGATATGCATGAAAATATATATTTCACTTTTAAAAAGTATATGATGATACTATTTTTAATGTGATGTGAAAGATTTGAGTGATATCTATATAAATATGAATGTCTAGATGTTAGCTATTAATGGAATTGTCCCAAAAAAAGAAAAAAAATAAAATGTAATGAATTTAAGAATATTTAATTTATAAACATATTTATAACAGTACTAAATATTTAATATTTAGCTATAAATTGCATTTAAAATTAACTTTATAAGTAAGATTTAATTTAATAAACACTAAATTTGAATACATTGATGCTCATCCTTTTTCTATTTTTTCATGGGCCCACACCACCATAGCCAATAGAGATTTCATGAATTTATATGATCTTAATTTTATAAGATGGATAAACTTTGAAATTTATATTTTTTTAAAGATTTTTTTTGATATTTTTTATATATTTGAAAAAATAATAAGAGCTAATGTATGCAATTTTATTCATGTGATCTATGTCTAAGGCATACTCGCATGGCATTAATAGATTCACAAAGTAGAAGTAGAAAGAAAAAATAGGAAGAAAAAAAACTAGTTCAAAAAGATAAAAAATTTTATTAGATTATCAATAATTAAGAATTTGAGTACAAATAATTTGATGATCACATCTCCCTTCGGATCTCCTTTTATATAAGCTAAAATCTAGGGTTTGCAATTAAGAAAAATATGGAATAAATTTCAATAACTTTTTATTATTTAATTACAGCAGGTATGTGGCCAAAAAAATAATGAAATTTCTTTTCATACTATAACAAGAATTTTGACCAATCACAAGCATTATTTAGCTATAATTTTTTGTCTAAATAGTGTCATTAAATATGCACATAAATTTTGTTGATATTGACTAAGAATAATGTTGATTGAGGTAATTTAAGCGAGTAGGTCTATCTTGCATGGGGGCTAAGCGGGCTCTAGCAAGTTTGTCATTCTTATGGGCTCATATTTTTGGTGAGTTTGAGATCAAGGGACTACACCACTTATGTCCTTATCCTATCAGGATATTTTGAACCAAAATAGTTATATAAAACAGATCGTGGGGATATTTTGGTGTTTATTTAATTCTCTAATTTTATCTTGTCCTTAAAACATAACTGCTAAAAGAGCAAAAAGCTAAAATAATGTTTTTTTTTTTTTGCTATTTTGATCATAATAAGTCATTGATTTGTTATTAACATATCACATTATAATGAAAAATATAAATAGCTTTGTTGCCACTCTTTAGGGGTATCTCAACTTAAATTTTTTCAATTCTTTGACAATGAAGGATCATGCCAAAAAGTTCTCAAACTAGGAGGCTATTACAATGTTAGTGTAAAAGATGAATGATTGTGAGGAAATAAAATATTTGGAAGAATCTACATCTTTTCCTCCTATAAAAATGATAAAACTATAAGAAAATTAAATTCTTGCCTAAGTGCCTATTGCCAACAACCTTCTGGAAGTTTTTTTTCAGCTAAAGGAGTTTGTGGTATTTTTCTTCAACAAGTTCAACTTGGGTGGAGATGAGAAAGAAAATATGTGATGATGTGCCTCTTATTCCTTCTCGTGTAGTATCTCTCATTAAGATTGTTTAAGTGGTTGACTCTCTATTTTCTACAATGATCAATATAAAGGGGTTATATACTTATTGTTACCTTTGAATATGAAGCAGATGTGAAAGAACTTCTAATGTGCAAAATTCAAAGTCTCCCATTGTTGAACTTGTGATTCCCATGATAGTGATGTTAAGGCTTTAAAGGAAGCGATGCTTTCTATTTAAGATGATTGCCAACATGAGAAGTTAAGGATCACTAAAACGAATAGAAAGTTGCGGCCCTTTGAGAAATATAAAGAGATTCATCTCGGTAACTTGGTGGATGGATCCACAGCATTTGCTACTCCCTTTGATATTTTCTTAGTATATGTTACCATTAATATTAAGTTAGAGTTGCATAACTTGAAGTGGAAGGTCTTCTCATTAATTAAGAGTGCTTCTTCTTCATACATTAATTAATTTGTTAGTGGGGTCAATTCCATATTATGACATTTCATTCATCAAGGCATCATATCCAAAGAGATAGGTTTTTGATTTAGTTGTACAATCTTTTTTGGGAAAGCCATTTTATATACTATTGTCGAGTTTAAGAATCTGATAGTGAATAATGTTCATCTTATTGAATAAATCTTTCCTTATGAAAATAATAATAATAATGTTGACCTCATTTTGGTGAGGTCTAGTACTCTCTCCGAGAACTTAGGATCTAGCCATAGGATTTTCCTATTAACTATCCTATATGACTAGTGATGGGACCCATCTCACTTAGAAATCTAGCCAATTCTTTGCTCTTTTATGAAGTCTCACATAGGTGGTCTTAAGCCATGAACACTTGGTTGAGTTGGTTTAGACCAAATTTGATGAAGCTCAAAGTAGAGTTCCCATCCATGAGGCCTTCAGAAGACCTTGGGTGGCTTGGCCATTCACACCCTCATACCTCACCCTACACATCAATACCTTCACTCATATCACCCCATACACATACACATCACTAAAATATACCTCCATGCCCACACTCCATCACTACCCTCACACCACCCAATTTCCACCAAAGTTCACCAAATTTCTCAAAATTTTCAAACTAACCAAAATTCACCAAAGTCAATCCTAGCCACTAATTTCACCCAAAATTTCCAAAATTACTAAATTGACCAATTTTTCATCAAAATTATCAAATTCAATCCAAAATCAAATTCAATCCCATCCAATTTCAAGTCCAAATCCAAAATTGCCCAAATTCACCCCAAATCGACCTTAAGTTTAAAACTCACCAAAATTGAATCCTCATGCCAAATCCAACTTCACCAAGTTCATGTCCTAAAAGTTATCATGAAGAATCAAAACTTCACCAAGCCCGTCATGAACAATTTAATCACCATAAAATCCAAAGCCCATACCAAAATCAATTTCTCATAACCTATACTAAAAGTCCATCAAACCAAGCCCAACTTCTCATTTTTTTTAAAATCCAAAGCCAATTCAGAAACCACCGCAAAGAAGAAACCACAAAAATCTCGCCAAATACATATTTTTAAAAACAAAAACAATAGCATAGTTAATGTAAGGATTAC
>NEWO01000001.1:7861310-7873255 GCA_003013225.1 Phalaenopsis aphrodite
AGCCGAACACGAGCTGTTCACGAACAACGAGCCAAATTGACAGCCCTAACCGTAAGGCTTGCCTCCTTAGTACGAAATCCTTGGCTTAGTCGGCTGGAAGACTTCTACAAGGCGCTACGTCCTTTGGCAGGGGGGCTTCCCATCCTTCCATAAACCATCTACAAGCAGGAATGTAAAATTAATTATTAGTGTAGCTACATACTACTAAAGATGAAATCACAAATGTACGTAGTAAAAAGAAAGGGAAACAGTAAAGTAAATGCAATCCACAAACTGCTAAAACTGAAAAATACAAGAGTACGTAGTAAATAGAAAGAAAAACTATAAATTGCAATATACAAATTACTGAAACTTAAAATACAAAAGTACACAATAAACACAAAATAAAACTATAAGTGCAGTCTATACATCACTAAAGCTGAAAAGACAAAAATACGCAATTGGATTAACTGACATCTTAGTTAACCTCCTCTGATGAGTCACTTGAGGATGTAATAAAAATTACTTCGTTCAAAGCATCGTCAGAATCATACTCATCGATACAAATTTCTTCCCGTGTTCTCCACTGACATCCTCTAAATTGAGTTCTTCAAGGATTGTATCAAGTGAAATATATAAATTGGTCATTTATATTTCTTGATGAGTGGGTTCAATTGAATTCTGAATATTAATAGTTGTAGTAGGTTTACCGGCTATGACTACTGCCCACTCAACTTTATCTCTTATTTTATGCGGATATGGAAGATAAAACACATGACTTGATTGTCTTGCTAGAATGAACGGATTAAATTTATCATTTCTTCCTTTTACTTCTATGATATATATGGTCGGATTGCCCTTGTTTCATGATTAGGAACAGGATCGAACTGTTCACAGTTGAACAAGAATACACTCGCACCAATATATTCGGGATAAGATAGATCAACAAGTTCTTTGAGAATCCCATAGTAATCTATTTCATCATTCAATTTATTATTCTCTTTAACACAAATGTTGGAATTACAAGTCTTTTTTCCTTCTGACCAAGATATCGTATGAAACTTTTAGTCATTCACATCGTAAATTTGCCAAATTTTCACGATGTTTATGGGTCTCCAGGCATGATCTATGAAGTCCTCATCCATTACTCAATTTTTATTATCATGAATCTAGTAATTCATAAAAACTCACGTGCCAAAGAAGATACTTAAAAATAGTTATTTTAGATAATTAATAAAATTGTTAAACTCTAACTTACATGTGTTGTAAACTATCAGAAGGAATTATTCTATATCTCCTGACTTGTGATATCATTTTCAACTGAGTTTAACGAACCTATGAATAAATTGTCACCACATTGAGAAATTTATAAATTAGCTCATTATAATATTTCCACCCAAAAGGATAAACTATTAATAGAATTATTTAATAAAGGGTTAAACTTCATCACAATTTTGAAGAGCATAAAGGGTGGCTTCTTGAAGTTTCTGATCACTGAGATAACGTGATGTGCATCCCTTTGATGCTCACCAAACTACTGGAAAACATAAAGTGCCAAAGGAGGCACCACACCCAATGACTCTTTCATGGTTTCTTCTTGCACAAACTATTAGGAGCAGAAAGCGGTGGTCTTCTACTGTAAATATGCCTCACATATGGATAGTCGTTCTTTATTGTGCACAGTTTACTTCAGTTTATTCAAAAATCTATAAATAAATGATTATTTAACACAATTCGAAAATATTATTTATGAATTATGGTTTGTTTGGGGCAGCTGCAGTTTATCTAGTTTCTGCTGATAAACAACTAATCCTGATTATTTGTTGATGAGCAGCTGATCCGAATAAGCTGGCTGGTTGTTTGGTTTGTGCGTTTGAAAAACAGCTGATTTGTTGATCTACAGACTGCCCATCAGGTAAGAGGATATTTGAGGATTTCAGATTTCTATCAGGGAAAAAATATATATTAAACCAACACAAAAAAGGAGCATTTACATACATAGCACTCAATTCTTATGGATTTACATATCTCACATCAAAACTTTCATTTTTACACACGTACCACCAAATTCCTATGTATTTACATATCTAAAACTTAAATTTTACTTCTAGCAGTCTCACAAAAGGAATTTGTAAATAAAGCATGAACCCAAAAAAACCAGAGGTAAATAGCTCAAGTGTAAAATTAAATAAGGAAATTTTACTGCAACAAAGCATTAGGACAATAACAATCAAGATTTAAAGCATCCATTCGACAAAAAGTTTCAAAATTCTAAATATAAGTAGATGCATAACATCATAAACAACAAGTGCTTCAAAATAAACTATTAAAAGCTACAGAACTGAAGTCTGAAGCAGATGCAAGATACTAAACATTGACGAAGCATCAAAAAAGTATATGGGGATGGACCAGAAGCGTATAGACATGGAATGGCAGGGCAGCCATGATAGTTGTGCATGTTTTATTGGTTCTTGAAGTAACTACATGGGATGAGTAGCGCAAAGACATAGATGGACCAGAAGCACAGAGACATGGGCTGAGTAGCGGCTTCCTTCGGCAGAGATGAGCACCGAAGAGTTAGGAGTGGCTTCCTTCCACAGTAGCTTCCTTCGGATTCCTTCGGCAGGGATTAGCATTGACTTCCTTTGGCAGAGAGCAGCAGCTTCCTTCGGCCGAGCCCTAGGGGGATCGAGTTTGAGGGCAGGGGCGTAAATGCTTCGATCGAACGCTGGATCGCCGGGTTATACCCGCGATCCACGTCTAATAGAAATAATAGAACGCTGTAAATCAGTGTTTTGGCCAACGCAAACAAAATGTGTCAATCAAACACAAAGGCGGCATTTTCAAAAACACCGCCGCAATTTTAAGCTGCCCCAAACAGACCCTTAGTAAATACATAGTGTGCAAGGGTTACTACGTACCTTTCAAATGAATACATCCATCGATGTTGTATTAGACCTCCAAGCAATGACTTGTGAGATAGATGTACCGACAGATGCTCCACAGAGTCGAAGAAACTATGTGAGAATATTTTTTCGAACTTGCATAATATTATTGGACTATTTGCTTCTAACTGTCGTATGTCATTAACTTTAAAACAAGCTGCACAAATTTCCTTGAAAACACTGATTTTATTCTGTGGATTTAAATTTTCACTTGACAAACAGCTAAATGCGGTTTGCATCACATTTTTAAAGACAATATAATAGTCGTGATTTTTCATTCAAAATATATTTCTCATCTCTACATCAATATAATGACTCAAATTTGAAGCATATTTTCTTGAGAAGTTTAATGTCTGAAGCCACCACAAATTGATCTATGTTGCACAAAAGTAAGAGAATAGTTTAGTTTAGGCTTCAAAAGCTTATCGATGAGAGTTTCTCGAATCTCCAACTCCTGTCTTTTGTAAAACCCCTTCAATTCTAGTCTGACATTCACATTATCCTTAGTTTTTCCCTTAACATGCATTACAGTGTTGAAGATATTGTCAAAGAAAATTTTCTCTATGTGCATCACATCAAAATTGTGTTTGATCATGTTATCCTTCCAGTAAGACGGATCCTAAAAAATAAATTTATTTGTCCAGTTATAAATAACACCAAAGATTAATGGAGGATGTGAAAATAACTTGGGATAAACAATAATCTTTGGAACGCCACTAACAATCTAAAATAAAACTTTCATGGATACTATTGGAGGTAACGTTGAATTTTCAATTCTATTTTTTCTGAATACTTTCTTGTTCCTTCTGAAGGGATATTCAACATCTAAAAACATACGGTGATAATTAAATCATGAATTCTTCATGTCATGTTGAAGTGTGAATGTCTTAGGTGAATTCATGCAATATGGACATCCTAACTTTTTTGTAGTGCTCCACCCATATAACATTATCAACACCAGAAAATCATTTTTTGTCCGCATTGATGTTGCTTACATAAGAAGATTATGTTTCATAGTAACATCATATGTCATGAAACCTCTTTCCCAAAGAAAGTCTCTTCATGATTTGGTGTCTCTTCATATACTTGACTTGAGTGATGTTGCACTGTTCATCAAATATTATTTCTTTAAATCAACTTGAGTAAAATTCAGTTAAAGAAAAAGAGTTGAATGTTGCATAGTCAACCTCCTCATGTGAAGTCTAGATCCAGTAATCGGGACTTCTGACGATATATATCCAACTTCGTCAGGCGTTAAGTGTGCTAGATTCTTGTGTTTTGAACATGGACAACAAAATCTATCCTCAGATAGGTAAGATGGAAGTTGCGATGGTGCGGCCAAGAAGGCCTCTACACCGTTCAAAAACGCTTCAATGATTCCCTTTCTATCTTGATAAAGTCTATTGTACATCCATAATCTTGATGTAAGAATATCCATATATGTCTTCAAACCTGACAACAATCACTACATTATAAAGTGCAATCAACTGAATACAAAGAATTTGATTTTAGTAGTAGAGATATGGTCGAGTTATAACAATGGGTGATCAAATCATTAAAAAGACTGAACGTTTTAAATAGCTCAAACAACGTTAACCGCTCGAAAATTGATTGATTTAAATTTTAGCTCGGATAGAGATTAGTTCAAAATAAACAAGCTGAGCTACAAGCCAAAATTTTAGATCAAATTTCTTTATAGACATCCCAAGTTTGGATAAAAAGCAGAACGTTGGCAGCATATTGTTGTTAGGGCTATTAAAGATAGATATTCAGCCAAAAAATAATGTTGCCTGTCACTATAGCTACATCATTCTTTTCACGAGTATATTTCTTTCATATTTTCTTTCAAAGTGTAAAGCCACTACTCCACCTAAGTATTCTCGTCTCACCAACTCTTACTAGATTACTTGCACCTTTACATATCTGAGAAGGAAATATATATTTCATATGATATAAGAGTGTTCACTTCATCATTTATTGGACAATTTAATTTCCATTGCGAAAATGGAGATTCACACCGAACAATAATCAATCTTCATTTCGAAATGAATTTTTATTTTGATAATAGAAATTGGATTTTTCATAGGAGGAAAAAGTGAACTCTTATCATATGAAGCTTTTTTTTTCTCAGAATATGTTTAAAGGTGTCAAGTAATCTAGTAAAATGTTGCAAACACGAGAATGCTTAGATTTATGATTGATATTACAATTGAAAACAAAATATGAAATAAATATATTTGTAAAAGGGTTGGTGTAGCTATAGTGACAGACAATATTAGAGAGAGGTGTCTTAATAGATTTAACATGTAGATTTAACTTAAATCCAAGCAAGCACAAAAAGAAAAAATTAAATATTAGTTCAAACTATCTGATTCTTATTTGATTATGTTGTGTTGTTTTTTGAATCAATGTTAGACCGATTAACTATCTTCGACATAACTAACATATGTAGGATGTTAAACGATCTGATTTCGAGCCAAGTGAAGGTGGACTCGAAGGAAATTAGATCCAAAATTTTGACTTGATTTAGGAGCCAAAATTCGAATTAATTTTCGAGTGATTGTCACTATTCGAGTTAAATTCACATGCCTAGTCTATGTACCACATGTATAACATAGATTTTAAAATCTCTAAGTTCTTAACAAGTATAACATAAAATTTAAAAGTCCTAATCCCTAATTCTTATATCTTTACACTTTTCATACCTCAACAAGTGAAGATGAATGGTTCGAGTAGGGGTGTGATTCGATTGTATTGATTCAGGGCTGGCTCAAAATAGGATCAAAATTTTTTTAACCGGATCGAAATAGGATTATGGATGGATCCTACTAATTTTTATCATATCCTGTGTGAATCAATCCGATTTTCGAGCCGTCTTGAATGCAATTTTGGGCTCGTGAAACTGATCGGTTCAGCTCGAACTCGCCTTGCCACCAGAGAATAATGCAAATTTTGTGAAAAGAAAGGATTTGAACCCCTGCCACTCCGCTATAACAAAAAAATGCTCACGAACCAAGCGGACAATATGTTATGCATGTAAAACAAAAAGTTTGTGTGTTAAATATGTAAGTACATAAGAATTTCTTTTGATTCTAATCTGATCCCAATCTGAGCCGAGGATAAATTTGACCCTTTAATTTGGTTTGTAGCTCGGCTCAAATGATTTGATCCAATTTTAATCCGAGCTAAAATTTGATCTGATTTTTGAACGATTTACGATCTTCGAGCCAATTTTACAGCCCTTGGTGCAAGCAAATTTACCTCCCTCACTGGTTTCCCGAAGCAAGCGAGTGAAGAGGAAGAATGGCATTAGCAAGCTTAATTTTCTCCCGAAGCAAGCGAGTGAAGAGGAAGAATGGCATTAGCAAGCTTACTTTCCTCATGGATTTCAGGTAAGAGCAGAGCTAAAGGATGAGAAAGATGACAGTTTTGATGGTTTTTGTGAGCCGCGATCCCATAGTTGTCTTCCCAGCTAGCACGAATGGCGACTGTATCGCGATGACAAAAAGAATTAGGGCGAAACTGGGAGAGGAGGAGTGAGATAAGTCCAGAACTAGCGAAAACGAAGAATGACGTAAACAAGCATACCTTACTCAATGATTTTTGTAGGGTCGAAGCTGAAGTATAAGGCTTGCGGTGGTCTCTGTAAGCCGCAATCCCCTCAATGTCCTATAGTGAAGATGGCGGCGAGTAGCGATCGGGCTGGGAGGAACGAGCCAGAGTCACGATCGGGAGAGGAGGGCGCGGGAGCGGGAGGGATTTAGGCCAAAACTGGGAGAAGGAAGAGGAGGCGCCGGAGAAAGGAAGAAATAGCGGATTTAACATATTAATATTCATCGCTAAGCTGCTGAAAATTTACACGATATTTGTGATGCTCACAAAGCCGTCAATTATGCTGTCAATTATAACAATTTTTCTCGTAGTATTCCTTCCATGTCTATATGCCAACATAAACAAAATATCAACTTTTAATCTTAACACTTATAGAAAATTAAAAAGGTGAGACAAGCAACTAATTTAAGGTGATAAAAGTCTCAGGGTTGGGCTTATGTGATGATTTTAACTTCTTTATTTTTAAAAATTTTAGGTTGGAAGGAAAAGGGTGCTTTAAACCTTAGTATACATAATACTTAGATATAAAATTGTGCATGTATAAGTTGCAGGTTATTTACATAGCAGTGCCTCCTATTATACTCTCTTGGAGCCCTTATTAGATATGATTTTATAAAGATGCATAATAGGAATAGGGTGATTAAACTTTACGTGAAGTAGCTTGGTGAAACTTATCCAATATTTTTTAATGTAATGTCAAGTTTTCTTAATTTTTACTTCCATCTCAGATCACATATGGACAATAATTAAGAGGTGTTCTGATTTTGTCAATGCCAACCTGCTATGCATTAATGATGTATTACTCAGATGTTTTGGATAGCTTTTAGGAAGGTATAGGGGGATATATCCGCATTATACCCCCTGTAACATCCCTCTAACTTATCTGTACTTGCTGGAACTATAGAAGTGCGGAACTGATTTGTAGGTTACAGGCAGATTATTTGTAAGTTACAGGGAGGTTACAAAGAGTATAACGCGAATATAACCCCCCATACCTTCTGAATTACCTTCTAACATACGCAGTGCTGCATACGTCTTACGTACGCAAATATTTTCCCTCCTTAAGGGTGTTTTATGTAGTCTTTTTAAACGCATATCTTAGATGGCTTTGGCAAGTTATTTTGCAACTTTCACTAAATATTTAGATGAAACATCATTGATTTAAGGATAGAGTTTATTAATGTTGTTGAACCAACCCTTACATTGCTATGGGTGTCATGCTAAATTGAATATTTGAGCTTGAAAGTGACAACAAAGGCAAGGAACACGAAGCAATTTTGGCAATACGAATAACAAAGTTTTGTGACATTAATAAACAAAATGATACTTCGAAATTTTATTTGATTTGGGCGAATTCAAACCAACTTAAACATGACCCCAAAGTGAAATATTGTGAATTCTTCAACCAAGCAGCTTACATTTATTTCTTATTCAATCAAATCCTTGAGCTTTTAAAATTCTTATGTTCTCTCTATATTCAAAACATAGTTTAAAAAATAGCTCCTTAGACTTTAAGGCCAGACAACATAGCTTTTTTTTTCTTTTTTTCTTGTATAAAAATAAATCTTGCCGTCCACTAAACGCATGGATCAAAATTTTCATGATCAGTCCAAAACTGAATGGAAATAAGATAATCAAATTCTCTGTCTTTGCAAAGCTTTTCAATAGTCTTTATCATGCCTTTATTGTATTGTAACATTGATTTCACATCAAGGGGCCAAAACCTGTCGGCATTTTCAGAAGAGAAAAATTAAAGTTGAAATCTTGGGATAAAATATTTTAAGAAAATAAAAAAGAGTACGGCTTGTTCTATATTCTTATAGGGATTGATGAGTTCATACCCTCACACAACCATATGGAGCTTCCTCCTCCTTCCTCCTATATATACTGAATAATTCTTCTTCTCTTCATCTTTCTTATATGTGTTAGATGACCCTTCACATGTCCTTCTCTACCCCTCTCTCTCTCTCTATCTCTCTCTCTTTTGTTGGCTGGTTGGTTTTGTGTTGGTTAGAAAGAAAAAGGTTCTCTTTTTATTTTTCCACAGCTTTCTTGAACTGCAACAGTTCTGAATCAGTGCTGAAGAGCTTAGTTTCAGTTCAATAAAGCTGTGGGAAATTAGAAGGAGAAACTGAAAGCTGCTGCGGAGGATTCATCTCTCTCATAATTCATCCTCTCCCTCTCTTTCACGCACACAGTGCGTGCAGTCTGTTTAAGCCATGGAGATATAGAAGTATTAGCTCTGCAAATAATCTTATAACCAATTGGTGGAACAAAGAATCACAATTATGCTTCAAACTTTTGTCAGATGCTACAATTTCATTCGACTCACCCAATTGTAGTGATTTCAGCTAGTCTGAAATTAATCAATTCGGTTCGAAATCATGTTTTCATGTCGTTGAATCGCATCACACCGTCGAATACAAGTTGTTACATGATGTCTTCTTCATTTTCAAATTGGTTTGTGAGATTCCGTGCTCCTAACAAGTTTTCATTTTTTTCAAACAGTACATGCTATACGATATGATGTTATAAAAAATTAAAAATTTGAGCTTGCAGGCCAGAGGAATACGGCTGAATTATAAAGCCGAAGTAGCAGCGCTATCTCATATCAATGAAAATTTCAGGGAAATATTACAATTCAAGGATTCTGTCCGTATTTTATTTATTGCCATGCCTTTTGGACTGTTATTTCATCATTATATGTATACAATTTAGCCAATTCATATATCTTTTAAGAAAAAATATAGATCATATGATTTTTCTCATTAGTTTTTTTTTTTGGGGATAATTAATTTATTTTTTATATCTAACATAAATGTGCTACAAATTTGAAAAGTGGATATTTACATTGATAAAACTTAACTAGGTGTCATAAAGTTTTGTATAAAAAAGTGAATTTCACTTTTAAAAAGTATTTAATAGGGATATTTATGATAACATATTAAAGATTCAAATATAAAAATTGCAAATATAACATTTGAGATGTTATGAAAATATAAAAGAATTGTATGACATGTATGTAAAAACTTTTTTTTTTCAGAAATAACCTCGGCGATTCGAGAGTTTTTATATTCAAAATATGTTACATCAGTACACCTAACGTAATTTGTGTTTGGAGTCAAATGTTGGGGTGTCACGTGTCAAGTGGGCCCCACCGCAATACACTGTCATTGGTCAGTGTTAAAAATGGTGGAGCCCACTTGACATGTGGCGCTCTATCATTAGACTCTTAATGCATTCGGAGTCTTGAAGTAATATTTTCTCCAACGATTCCACTTCAATAACTTTGAAATAACCTCCACGATGTAGCATAGGTGGCAGCATATTCTTAGAGTCCACATGTAGAGCTATGTTCTGAGTCTGGACAGAAATTTTTTTTCTTTTTTCCAAATGAGAAACTTACTCTCGCCATTAGAGCAAATTCAGCATCATTATTCAAGTTCTTCTGAGAGCTTCTCCTTGGTCTTAACCATGATCATGGCTGTCCACATCATTTATTGTAGGATGATTGATATTTCTTATTTTTAGGAAGAAGAAGGTCGTCTTTTTGGGCTGCCAAAAGAGCCAAAAATAGTAAGAGGAACACTATAGAGCGCTGAATGGCTTTATTCTCTTGATTGATGGGAGACTGCGCACTGACATATCGATCAGTTTTAGTCTCTATGAACAGTTGAAGTTCTTGGCTCTTTTGCATGTCTCAACCTTTGGATGGGAGACAGAGGTGACTTGCTTCTCTGCAATGGAGAAAACTGAAAGAAATTGTACTGTTTCTTTTATCTCTTTTTTTTTCTGTTGAAGGGATGGAGATATGAGAGAGCAGAGAGATGGTATGGAAGGTCTGAGTTAATGGTGGTTAAGAAAAAATTAAGTTTAATTAATAATTATGCTTAACTATTCAATGCAGTATACACAAAGATAACAATTTATCATCTCTTGAATGAGTGGAGATTATGATTCATGAGACTTGTGTGAAGGAAATTGTGTAAAGTGGGCATGAATAGGATTGTTAATGCTCTCATTTCTGCTAAAAAGAATTCGATCCAAAGTTTTGACTCATAGCTCGACTCATTTAGTTTGATTAGATCTTGATCCGAGCCAAAATTGAAATCAATTTTTGAATGATTGACAATCTTATAGCCATAAAATTAGTCAATAGGGTTGTTAACTATCCGATTTTGAGCAGAGTTGGGGTCTGTTCGTAATCGGATGGAAAATTTTTTGATCCGAAATTTTGGCTTGTAGCGTAGCTGGTTCATTTCAATGTGATCTTGGTCTAAGACAAAATTCGAACCAATTTTCAAACGATTAACGTTCTTCGAGCTAAATTCACAGCCCTAGCCATGAAAATGTTTGTTAGTGAAGAAAACCTAATAACATACATTGGAAATGCACATTTTTTGTAAACTTTCTCCATTTTTTTTTCTTTGATCCCAAGCTTTTTTTCAAGTCCTAAGATTTGAGGCACAACATTTACTTTCCTAAGGAAAAAGTGATGCATGATGAAAGCATGGTAAAATATTAATGTGGCATGTCCAACATCTTAGACATTAATGGGTAATGATATGGGAGGATTTGTAGGGTAGCTATATGCTTATAGAAATAGTATGGACTTATGTCACAATTGGGGTTGGATACATGGATGTGTAGAAGGAAAAGAATAATATTACAATCCTTAAGGATCATATCTCCTTAAAGAATAATATGTTCATAAATTTTTTAGAAATATATTACAATCAATAAGGATCAAATCTCTAAAAAGAATAATATGTTTATCCCTTAATAATTAATACAAACTTATCTCTTCAATAGACAATACACTCTTTTATCTATTTAAGATTCTACCAATAATGCTAGATGAAATCAGTTTGGGGAAGATCCTACGACCAAAAATCTTAATTAGAATGTAAAGTTATAATGAATAAACATTGTATATTAAATTAAGAATATGTTATAACCTTAGTATATTAGACAGCGCATGAACTTATTGCATCTAAAAAGTATCTGCTGATAATCTATCAGTAACTTGTTTTAATACATCTAGCAGCTCGAAGGCTCTCATTTCTTTTCTTGTCCTCTTCATGTGCTAGCACTCGAGTTGCGAACTCGCTACTGGATTCAAACAAAATTTTGACTGATTTTTTCTATTTACTTTATCAAATCAAACGTGAAACTCACAAATCATTCTCTCAAAGTTTTGTTTTTTAGATTTTGTTTGTAATGTTTTCCTTTTTTTTTTGGGGGATTTTTGGATTTAGAACAAATGTTAAATTTATGTTTAAATTTTCAAAAAATTTGGAATGTAATTAATTCTTTGATCTTGCACTATTGTTGCATTTAGGGCTTTGTTTGTCTAATTTATGGAATATTTACTTACATGCCACTCAACTTTTATGTATTTATATATCT
>NEWO01000001.1:7888769-7909968 GCA_003013225.1 Phalaenopsis aphrodite
GACGAGGGTCTGAGGAAGGGGGGGCGCAGCAGACGGTAGTTGGCGAGCGACAAAACATCGTAAAGGTAATGCTCCAAAAAACATGTTTTTAAAACAACAAAACACAATTTCTGTGTTTTTGATGTTTTGAAAACAAACATTATGTGGTTTAAAAATAAAATTAAAAGAAAATAAAAAATTAAAAAACAAACACTATTTTTGTGTATGTTTTCTATTTTTTATTTTTAAAAACAAAAAACTAAAATTAATCTCAAACAGGGCTTAAGTTACCAATCTTTTTAGCTTTTTCTCTAACCCATTTAGTTTCTTTAAATACATAAATTATTTATCTTTCTATGAATCATAATATCTACTAATACTATTAATTTACTTGTGAGAGTACATATATTCCAGGATCCTATTATATTATCAGTTTGAAGGACTAATTTTTTTATTCGCATCCGTCTGTAATGTGGAAACCAGTGCTTATTTGACACTACACCAGGACGCTAATGTAGCGACCCTTGCATTATTTTCATTATATTCAGGTCATACATCACACCGTTTTAAAGGGGCGTCTTAACATTTACACAAGAATTTAAGAGGTTCATGTCATGATTTTTCAACAAAAAAATTTATGCTGGTCGTGGACTACCAAACACAGGCCTTCACTTTTCGCATCAGGACAATGACAATGCTAGATTAGCTAGTTCAACATACTAGAAACATTCATAACATCTAATACTTTCTTGAGTTGAAATAAAAGGCCAAGGGCTTTTGAAACTACTTATGGGTCCGTTTGGAGCGGTGGTGCAGCACCGCAATGCAGTTTTGTTTGTTTGGGTAAACTACGTTTTGACAATATTTTCAAAAAGCTGTTGCTAAAATCTATATTTTCCCACCACTCCTGACTAGCTGCAATCTGACGTAAAATAAAATTGTAATAGCCACCACAATTTTTTTAGTATCATATTATTATTCAGCAGCTTCACACTTGCTTTTTAATAAGCTGCAACTGCCCCAAACAGACCCTATATCTTCATTTGATTATTGCTTTTTTGCAATTCTTTAGAAATTTATGTAATGGAAACCTACTTATTATAACAAGATTTGCTAGTATGTGATAGTTGTTGGCCTTTATAAAAAAAATAAAAATAAAAAATCTACAGTAGTTTCAAAATAGTTGTTTTCCCTACAATAGTTTTACAACTGCATCTATAAAAAAGCTAAACCCGCCCCAAAAACTGCTTTTATAAAAAAGCTAAAGCCGCCCCAAATGGGCCCTAAATATATGCTAGCTTGTACCACTCATTAAGTTCCCAGATTTATCAAAGAAATTTAGCAGAACGAAGTTGAAAGATAGCAGAAGTGCCAAAAAAAAAAAAATTTCTGGAAGTGTAACTATGTCATCTGTAATTATGTATATGACAAGAACAAACAATCAATCTGTACTTTAAAAATAACAACTAGTAACACATTAAATTAGTTGTGTTTTGACTCGCCTGATCAATGAACCTGTATTTGCTAGTCATATGGATCCAAAACCTTGCATCCTCTTTAGATGGGATGATACCATCCTAAAGTGAAACCTGTAAATCAGTAAATGGGATCGGAATAAAAAATTTCTAATTTTTCAGTACATGCATGGTATGATGCTTCAATTGTAAATCACGGCTTCTACTAATTTCATAAATTTTATATCCTATCCGAATTTGAGGTTTGCTTGTTTGGAACTTACAATAAGGTTGAGGACTCGACTATGGTTTGTACAGGTAGAGTTTTACATATAGGGATTTCCGGTTTTTAAGGGTTGGTTGTGTGTAGAAGCGAATGAAAAGAGAGTAGAAAGGTTCTAGGTTGTTTTGAGATGGCTTACAAAGGATGAGCCCACGATGTGGAGGGAATTTGGAGAGCAACAGCAGATCATGACAAGTGGGTATGGCGATGTAAGAAAAAGTAAACAGAATGATGATAAATAAAAGAAAACGCAGATAAAAAACCAGCTCTCCCTAAAAATTTTCATTGAAGTTCACGAGTAAGTCTCCAAAAGTTAGGCTGACGTGGGGCGCTTTTACCTGGACCAGTTCAGTCCATGGTAACTAAGGGCAAGCCGGCCCTCTAATCTTGTGTTATCTAGAAATATATATTTGTTTTTACCGGTGTTTAGGATTTAGTTTTTCTGTGATTTGCTTTGGGACAGTTGTTTGCATCTCCTTTTTCCTCTACAGGTTGTATCATAGGATTTCACGTGGTGTTCTAGTTATATCTTGGTCTCCCGATGGTGTTTATCCTTCCAATACCATTCCCCCATCCTTTTCCGCATCACTCCCACATCCCCTTCATTGTTTTCCTTGCTGCAGCCACCAAGAACAGCCTTCCTATGGCTATCCCTGCTTGACCCTCTTGCTGCCTCCACCCTGAACAGCCAGCCCCAGCTGTTCTGGCCCACATCCTTGTTGTTGTTGCCCCAAACAACCCTCCCAAAGCTCTTCTTGATGCTTGCTTGTTATTTGGACTCCTGAAAACAATTGTCTTGCTGTTTCTGGCTTGCTAGCTGCCTCCTTGCCACCACCCTCGAGGTCCAAATCCTAATTGACATCACCTACACCCTATTCCCTAGTATTTTCCATTGTAATTTGTTGTCAGTCTATTGGAATTTCAATTTTCTAGCTTCTATAAAATAACTAGTGGTTGTGTTGTGCTTCTGCTCATCTTAATTTTAAATCGCTTACGGTATTATTTGGTATTAGAGCTAGTTTAACCCTAGCTTCATTCTAGGGTTACTAAAATCCTCCAATACCTAACCCTTCCACCACCCAAAACCCTTCCTCCTTATTGAATTTTCAAATCAACCAACCTGATTATTTTCCCAACCCTAAAACACCCACATACATTTTCTTCCACCCCTAACATAAACCCTAACTATGCCACCGAGAAGATAGTATTGGATACCGACAGGGATCTTATCATGGATGAGATCCAGTAGGAAATTCGTCGACTTCAGCTAAGGCTTGCTGAATTTGAGGATGGGACAATAGTGATATCACCATTGATCGTGATAATGATGCTCACAATGGAGAGAAGGGGGTAATCAGGATCCCTTCCATAGGGATGATTCCAACGGATAGAAGGACAAGACACGATGCTTTAGGCTCCAATATTAGAGAAGGCCGAGGGATGGAGCATATTGTGGAGGACATGAAGATATGAGAATAAAGGTAGATTTACCAGATTTCAAGGGGAAAATGAATCCATATGACCTCATTTAGTAATTACAAACTGTTGAAAAAAAAATTTAGTATAAAGACGTGTCAGCTGATAGAAGAGTGAAACCTGCTACGATAAAACTAAAGAGAAGTGGCTCTTTATGGTGGGAGAATCTAATGAGGGTGAGGTAGAGACAAGGTAGGAGCGAGATCACCAAATGAGAGAAGATGAAGGAGATGCGGAAAAAGTATTTGCCCTCACACTATTATCATGACAAGTTCTTGAAGCTCTACCACCTGCAGCAGAGGGTGTTGTCAATGGAGGATTTCACAACAGAGTTTGAGCAGCTCATGCTATAATGTGAGCTGACTGAGTAAGAGGAGCATTCTATAACCAGATATTTGGAATATTTGAAGCCAACCATCAGTAAGGTTGTCCAGCTACAACCTTATTGATTGTTGGGTGATGTTCAGACTTTGACACTGAAGGTGGAGAGAGATCAAAAGCAGTAGGCACCCATCTACATTTAGACAGCCATCCACAGCTGAAGGTATCAGTAGTAGCACAGCTAGGAAAGGTGTGAAGATTGGCCAGAGGGATGACGAAGTTGATCAAAGTGGAAAGAAGCTTGAGAAGAGTAGCACACTCGGCACAGTTCTAACCAGGAAGTGTTCAGGTTTCATGGATATGTACACATCGCCTTTGTTTTCCCTACTAGCAGAGTTGTTTCCTTCACTGAGCAGGTTACAAAAGAGGAAGTGAGTGGAGGTGGAAGAAGAGCAGATTGAGGAGTATCAACACTATAGAGTTGAGAGCGAGATCTTAGTTGTAATGAGGGCTCTGTAGACTGAATCAATGAGGGATCACTCTTGGTTGAGATTTAGCATCTTTTGTACTAGGTGTTCTGTGAGAGTCTTATCATTGAGGGAAGCAGTTATGAAAATGTGTTCTCTACTCTTATGGTGAAGAAGTTTGACTTGGCTACTCATAAGCATTATGAACCCTATTCTTTGACCTGAAAAAAGAAGGGGAAAAAATACGGGTGGTTCAAGATGTTTGGTAGATTTCTCTATTAGGGCCAGCTGCAGAATCAAATATGGTGTGATGTTATGCCCATAGATACTTATCAAATTTTTTGGAGAGACTGTGACAGTTTGATTGCAGGACTCGAAATTATGGGTTTAAGAACACCTACTCATTCACAAAGGAGGATAAGTGCATAATTCTTTTGCCCATTAAGGAGTATGGAGGAGCTAACACTCACATTGAAGTTGAGTCTGTAGTCCCACATGCCACCTTCCTGTAGTCAATGCAAGAGGCCCCTATGGTGAAAAACTTAGTCATCCTACAGCGAATGAGGAGACTGAGTTACTTGAGATGATATAGTCACTACTAGATGACTTTTAAGATGTGATGACTGACAACTCATCCGAGAGACTACCACCACTTAGAGATATTTAGTATGTAAATAGAGCTTATCCCTAGATTGGTGTTACCTAAAAGACTTGCTTATAGATTGAAACCATCTAAGTATGAGGAGTTGCACAAGTACAAGAGCCAGAGGATTTGTGTGTGAGAACATCACTCCATGTGACCTTCCTGCTTTGATGACGCCTAAGAAGAATGGTTCGTGGGGGATGTGTATTGATAATCGAGCTATCAATAAGATCACCATCAAGCACATATTTCTTATGCTTCATCCACATGATTTATTGGATCAGTTGTATGGAGTTATCATCTTTTCCTAAATTGACCCACGTAGTAGATATCACTATATCAGAATGAAGTAAGGGGATGAATAAAAGACTGTCTTTAAGACTAGAGATGAGTTGTATAAGTGAACAATCATGCACTTTGGACTGTCTAATGCACCTAACACTTTCATGAGGTTGATTAATCGGGTGTTTGGGGATTAAAATGAAAACTTTGTAGTTGTGTACTTTGATGAAATCCTAGTCTACGACAAATCTAAGGAGGATCATTTGTAGCATCTAAGGATGATTTTTTAGGTTTTTCGATTGGAGAAGCTTTTGTCCACCCAAAGAAGTGTCACTTCATCACGACACAGGTAAATTTATAGGGTTATATTATATTGAGAGTAGATATTCAAAAAAAACCCTATGAAGATAGAGGTTATTGTGAGTTGGACACACCACCAATAGAGCTCAGACAGTTTTTGGGTTTGCATACTTTTATATGAGATTCATCAAAAGCTCTAACAACATTACAGCTCCCATGACAAGGATCTTAAAAGTAGAGAAGTTTTAGTGGACAGAGGCCACTCAGTTTAGCTTTGACATCCTGAAGAAGTTGAATTGTACCTCGGTGTTAGCACTACCAGATTTCAATGAATTGTTCAATGTGGAATGTGATGCTTCTAATGTGGGGATTGGAGCAGTATTGAGCCGGGGAAGTTAACTGATAGTGTACATTTCATGTTTATTTTATGCACATTTTTTACGATATTGCACTTTAAAGGAAAATATTTTGCATGTTTTTTGTTTCAGGTGCAAGAAATGGAGTTTTAGCGAAAATGAAGCAAAAACGATGCAATTTGGAGTCAAATTGAGCAAGAAAAAATTCTGATCTAACGCATTTTGATATGATTTTCTATGTTTAATTTTATCTATATTTATCACATGTTTTTGAATGAAATTACGGTTTAATAAATGATTGTTTTCTTGTTTATCTTGTAGGTATAACACAAGGAGTGAACTGAAGCTGAAATGGGGCGAAACGGAGCCAAAACGGAAAAAAACAGGGATGTTGCCCGCAGGGTGGTGCTATAGCATCGGATTCTGGCGCTATAGCGCTGGATTCTGGCATTATAGCGTCGGATTTTGGTGCTATACTATAAATAGGAGTCATAGCGCCCGAGACTGTTTTTGGATGGCTTTTTGGAGATCTTGGGATGTTCTGGAAGCTTCTAGGAGGCTGCGCACGCCCCATGAAGTGGTTAAATGAATCTAGACACTTTGAAAAACTTTTGAATGAAGAAATGTCTCTTAGAGTGAAAGGGTGTGTCTCTTGGAGTGAAAGCATGCGTCTTTTGGAAAAATGAGGTGTTTGGCTTCTCTTTAAATATGGCGGCTGACATCTCTCATGACAAGAAATTAAGAAGTAATTAGTGTGTGTTTTAGGAGGAGTTTTTAGCGAAATTGAGAGAGAGTTTGGCGTGAGTCTATGGAGATACAACTTTCTCCATTTTCTAGAGAGATTGGTGAGAAATTTTGAGAGATATAAGTAAAGAAGTATGAGCGGCGCATGAATCGGCATGAGACTTTGTTTAAGAGATTTTCATCATTCTTTCAGAGACAAAAAATTAAATATTGTGTTCTTCATTATCTTGTAATTATTGTAAACACTTTCTAGTGAATTTTTTTTATTTCAACGAAGTTTTTTGTTGTGTTTTATCTATGTTTCGTAAGTAGTTTTCTTTACTCTTTTCTTTTAATATGAAGTAGTGACATGTGTAAGAAAATTTTTTATAATAAAATTATTTTTATTTTCATGTAATGAGTAATATTTCCTTTGCTTCATTGACATAACTTAAGCGGCAATAGGTTATGTTAAAATTTGTTTTGAAACATAATAACCCGGAAGGATTATGATTTCATCAACTAGTGAGTACCACATTTCAACTTGGGCAAAGTCGTTGCGANTTTGCATACTTTTATATGAGATTCATCAAAAGCTCTAACAACATTACAACTCCCATGACAGGGATCTTAAAAGTAGAGAAGTTTTAGTGGACAGAGGCCACTCAGTTTAGCTTTGACATTCTGAAGAAGTTGAATTGTACCTCAGAGTTAGCACCACTAGATTTCAGTCAATTGTTCAATGTGGAATGTGATGCTTCTAATGTGGGGATTGGAGCAGTATTGAGCCGAGGAAGCCAACTGATTCACCTTAAAACTACCTATTTTTAGTGTACATTTCATGTTTATTTTATGCACATTTTTATGATATTGCACTTTAAAGGAAAATATTTTGCATGTTTTTTGTTTCAGGGACAAGGAATGAAGTTTTAGGGAAAATGAAGCAAAAACGGTATAATTTGGAGTCAAATTGAGCAAGGAAAAAATTCTGATCTAACGCATTTTGATATGATTTTCTATGTTTAATTTTTTCTATATTTAACACATGTTTTTGAATGAAATTACACTATAATAAAAGATTATTTTCATGTTTATCTTGTAGGTATAACACAAGGAGTGAACCGGAGCTGAAATGGGGCGAAACAGAGCCAAAACGGAGAAAAACAGGGATGTTGCCTACATGGTGGTGATATAGCGACGGATTCTGGCGCTATAGCGTCAGATTTTGGCGCTATACTATAAATAAGAGTCATGGCGTCCGAGATTGTTTTTGGATGGCTTTTTGGAGATCCCGAGATGTTCTTGAAGCTTCTGGGAGGCTACGCACGCCCCATGAAGTGGTTAAATGAATCTAGACACTTTGAAAAACTTTTGAATGAAGAAATGTCTCTTAGAGTGAAAGGGTGTGTCTCTTAAAGTGAAGGCGTGTGTCTTTTGGAAAAATGAGGTGTTTGACATATCTATAAATATGGCGGTTGACGTCTCTCATGACAAGAAATTAGGAAGTAATTAGTGTGTGGTTTAGGAGTTTTTAGCGAAATTGAGAGAGAGTTTGGCGTGAGTCTATGGAGATATAAATTTCTCCATTTTCTAGAGAGATCTGCAAGAAATTTTGAGAGATATGAGTAAAGAAGTATGAGCGGCGCATGAATCGGCAGGAGACTTTGTTTGAGAGATTATCATCTTTCTTTCAGAGACAAAAAATTAAATATTGTGTTCTTCATTATCTTGTAATTGTTGTAAACACTTTCTAGTGAATTTTTTTTTATTTAAATGAACTTTTTTGTTGTGTTTTATCTATGTTTCGTAAGTTGTTTTCTTTACTCTTTTATTTTAATATGAAGTAGTGACATGTGCAGGAAAATTTGTTCATAATAAAATTATTTTTATTTTCATATAATAAGTAATATCTTCTTTGCTTCATTGACATAACTTAAGTGGCAATAGGTTATGTTAAAATTTATTGTAAGTGAAACTAAGACTCTGGAGAGCGGTGATCTTGCAACTTCAGTGCACTCACATGATCGGTTGACTAGTAAAATAGTTTAGGCGACAATGCAACTTTTAAGAAAATATAATTTGACGATTTGTTTCTATTAGATACTTCTAGGTGACAAATAGTTGCATAAAACTAATAGAATACTAAGCATACCTATACACTAGAAAGAGAATAAATAGACATATGTTACTTGTTGGCACATAATTTATTACTTGATTTGATCAATCATTTTATTGTTTGTCATTATCTTTATTTCACATTTATTTTGCAATGAAATAGATAAATGTTTTGGAATTCAGATTTGCTTAGATATTCTCTTATTTATTTAATGTGATGGTATTTTCACCGGATCTTAGTTTACTTTACAAACTGATCACTTGTAATGTTAAAATTTGTTGTGAAACATAATAACCCGGGAGGACTATGATTTCACCAACTAGTGAGTACCGCGTTTCAACTTGGGCAGAGTCATTGCGATCAACTGAGAGAGAGTGTAAATTAAATAAGGAGATAAGTTTTGATTGACATATAATTGATATTTCTATGTGACTAACTATATTCTTTTATCAATTCGGTCTAGAGTTTAATCTTAAGGGTCCCTAGTAGATCTTATAGAGAGAGCACAGTCGGTAATCTGAAAGTGAGAGGTCAGAATCTACTCATCACTACTACACAAGCTGGTGAAAAACTCTATGTTAGTCAATGTTCTTTGCTAGCACCGAGAGGGGGTAAAGAAAATGTATACTTTTATTTGTCACGGGTTATATTAAATTCTAAGCATTTCATTTCTACACATTATTTAAGTCTTTGTACGAGAAGAGTAATCTTTAACATCTCAAAATTCCCCAAACCAATTTATCCAGATAATTTATCTTTAGATTTTAAATTTTTATTTAGGAATAGTTATTAAAAAATCACTTTAATCCACGTTCCAAACTAAGGCCTGATAATAGTATATTAGAATTAGCCTAAGGGATTTTTTATCTCACTTCTCTGTGTGATCGATACTGGAGTCTTAAATGAAAATTCTATATTACTTAAAACGATACGTATACTTACGTACACTCCTAGTGTATGAAATATAAATCAAATTCTAAATTTTATAAAAATATTATTTTGCACACTAGTCGCTTAAATATAAAATGGGACAAGTTTTTTGTCATCTTTTGAAGCTTAAAAATCTACGTAATTGTGGGTCGAGTCACTATCCTATAGTCTTCATCAATGAGAAGATGATTAACTCCGGTGGGTGGGGGGGAAGTATTTGACATATGAAAAATGAGAAAGTATTTGACATATGATAATAAGTTCTATGTTATTATGAGAAACCTTAGTTACTGGAGTCACTACCTGTACCTAATGAGTTTAAGTTATTCACAGATCATGAGGCTTTGAGGTTCCTGAATAGGNGAGTTGGACACACCACCAATAGAGCTCAGACAGTTTTTGGGTTTGCATACTTTTATATGAGATTCATCAAAAGCTCTAACAACATTACAGCTCCCATGACAAGGATCTTAAAAGTAGAGAAGTTTTAGTGGACAGAGGCCACTCAGTTTAGCTTTGACATCCTGAAGAAGTTGAATTGTACCTCGGTGTTAGCACTACCAGATTTCAATGAATTGTTCAATGTGGAATGTGATGCTTCTAATGTGGGGATTGGAGCAGTATTGAGCCGGGGAAGTTAACTGATAGTGTACATTTCATGTTTATTTTATGCACATTTTTTACGATATTGCACTTTAAAGGAAAATATTTTGCATGTTTTTTGTTTCAGGTGCAAGAAATGGAGTTTTAGCGAAAATGAAGCAAAAACGATGCAATTTGGAGTCAAATTGAGCAAGAAAAAATTCTGATCTAACGCATTTTGATATGATTTTCTATGTTTAATTTTATCTATATTTATCACATGTTTTTGAATGAAATTACGGTTTAATAAATGATTGTTTTCTTGTTTATCTTGTAGGTATAACACAAGGAGTGAACTGAAGCTGAAATGGGGCGAAACGGAGCCAAAACGGAAAAAAACAGGGATGTTGCCCGCAGGGTGGTGCTATAGCATCGGATTCTGGCGCTATAGCGCTGGATTCTGGCATTATAGCGTCGGATTTTGGTGCTATACTATAAATAGGAGTCATAGCGCCCGAGACTGTTTTCGGATGGCTTTTTGGAGATCTTGGGATGTTCTGGAAGCTTCTAGGAGGCTGCGCACGCCCCATGAAGTGGTTAAATGAATCTAGACACTTTGAAAAACTTTTGAATGAAGAAATGTCTCTTAGAGTGAAAGGGTGTGTCTCTTGGAGTGAAAGCATGCGTCTTTTGGAAAAATGAGGTGTTTGGCTTCTCTTTAAATATGGCGGCTGACATCTCTCATGACAAGAAATTAAGAAGTAATTAGTGTGTGTTTTAGGAGGAGTTTTTAGCGAAATTGAGAGAGAGTTTGGCGTGAGTCTATGGAGATACAACTTTCTCCATTTTCTAGAGAGATTGGTGAGAAATTTTGAGAGATATAAGTAAAGAAGTATGAGCGGCGCATGAATCGGCATGAGACTTTGTTTAAGAGATTTTCATCATTCTTTCAGAGACAAAAAATTAAATATTGTGTTCTTCATTATCTTGTAATTATTGTAAACACTTTCTAGTGAATTTTTTTTATTTCAACGAAGTTTTTTGTTGTGTTTTATCTATGTTTCGTAAGTAGTTTTCTTTACTCTTTTCTTTTAATATGAAGTAGTGACATGTGTAAGAAAATTTTTTATAATAAAATTATTTTTATTTTCATGTAATGAGTAATATTTCCTTTGCTTCATTGACATAACTTAAGCGGCAATAGGTTATGTTAAAATTTGTTTTGAAACATAATAACCCGGAAGGATTATGATTTCATCAACTAGTGAGTACCACATTTCAACTTGGGCAAAGTCGTTGCGATCAACTGAGGGAGAGTGCAAATAGATAAGGAGATAAATTTTGATGGGCATAAAATTGATGATCTAGGTGACAAATTATATTCTTTTATCGATTCGTTCTAGAGTTTGGATCTTAAGGATCCCTAGTAGGTCCTATAGAGAGGGCACAGTCGGTAATCTGAAAGTAAGAGGTCAGAATTTACTCAGCACTACTACACAAGCTGGTGAAATACTCTATATTAGTCAATGTTCTTTGCTAGCACCGAGAGGGGGTAAAGAATATTTATACTCTTATTTGTCACGGGCTATATTAAATTCTAAGCATTCCATTCCTACACATTATTTAGGTCATTGCACGAGAAGTGTAATCTTTAACATCTCAAAATTCTCCAAGCCAATTTATCCAGATAATTTATCTTTTAGATTTCAGATTTTTATTTAGAAATAGTTATTAAAAAATTCAATTTAGTCGACATTCCAAACTAAGGCTCGATAATAGTATATTAGAATTAGCCTAAGAGATTTTTATCTCACTTCTCTGTGTGATCGATACTAGAGTGTTAAAAAAAATTCTATATTACTTGAAACGATATATATACTTACGTACACTCCAAGTATATGAAATATAAATCAAATTTTAAATTTTATAAAATATTATTTTGCACACTAGTCGTTTAAATATAAATTGGGTCAAGTTTTTTGTCATCTTTCGAAGCTTAAAAATCTACGTAATTGTGGGTCGAGTCACTATCCTATAGTCTTCATCAATGAGAAGATGATTAACTCCGGTGGGTGGGGGGGAAGTATTTGACATATGAAAAATGAGAAAGTATTTGACATATGATAATAAGTTCTATGTTATTATGAGAAACCTTAGTTACTGGAGTCACTACCTGTACCTAATGAGTTTAAGTTATTCACAGATCATGAGGCTTTGAGGTTCCTGAATAGGGTTGTAAGTGAGACAACTCAAGCTCAACTTGATAAGTGGCTCGTGAACTTAGCTAGATGAGCTAGCAAGCCAAGCTCAAGCTAACCCTAACTCGGCTTGTTAGCTCGTGAGCTAGCTTGTTCGAAAAAAATTTAATATAAAATATATTTAAAATATATTAAATTTAAAGATTTTCTAAGTATTAAAAATATTATTTACTATATATTAAGTGATTTCTTATTATTTATCACCTAATTGCTCATCCTATTCATCATTTTATTATAATATTATATTAAATCAATATTATTTTCTCTCTTTTTCTAATAAACAAGTCGGCTGGTGAGTCAGCTCGGGCTCGTAGACTTAAGCTTAAGGCCAACCTTGAACTCGATAAAATTAATTAAGCTCAAGCTCGACTTGAATTGTTTACGCTCCTATCCCTAAATAGTCAGAGCAGTTAAAGGACAAACATGCTTCTTGTGTTGAGTTTTTAGTTTCTTTTCAGTTTGTGCTCAAACACAAGGCAGAGAATCAGAAGCAAGTAGCAAATGCCTTGAGTTGTCGCCACTTACTGATCACCTCCATGCAAGCTAGAAGAGTAATGGGATTCAAGGTGGTGAAGGAACTGTACGAGGCTAATGAGGACTTCAGAGAGATTTGGGGTCATTTTCAAGAGAGGCTTACAGGACAGTACCACCGATCTGATGTCTACTTGTTCCATCATAACAGGTTGTGTTCCCAGATATTCATTGAGAGAATCTATCATACAGAAGTCATAATGAGGGATAGCATATCATTTTAGCAGAGAAAAGACCTCGCATTTGTGGGAGAACATTTTCTATGGCCTAGTCAGATGAGGGATGTAGAGAGGTATGTATGGCATATAAAGAACCAAATACTATCTTTATGATATATTTAAAGAATTAAAGTCTAAAAGCTTTACAAGTTATGTTTCTATTTTATTCAACATTATTTTAAAATAAACGTATGATTTATTTTTCTTGAAAAGATATTTAAATCAAGAGAATTTTTTACCTTTAAGATCATTTATTTATTTTTTTAGGTTTTTATAGGATGAACAAAGAATAAACTCATTTTTCAAGAAAAATACACAAAAAATATTAAAAATTTTGCATTGTGTTCATCTTTTAACGAGCATATCTCTCAAACTCAGAAACTGATGATGAAGCTCCTAAAGTTGATCACGTTCAACAAAAATTGCTTGACATAAAATAAAAGAATTTGATATCACATCTTTAAAGCATGATCCCGGTATTTTCGAAACTCTATTTGGGATTATGCCCTCCATCAAAGAGATGATTTTAGAAGAACGTATTATAACTTGTGTAGTCATCGTGCATATTATCTTCCATGTTTTCTTTTTGCAAGGATATCCTGATTATAGTGGATGAATTTCAAGTTTGGAAGAAAATAAAAAATGATGATAAATGCCCATTCATAAAGCATGTATGTAAAGAATCAAATTTGACACATAAACAAAGTGTGAAATTTTGTCAAGTTATAATGAATTTGTTATAACATATTAATAAAGATTTTGAAAAATAAGCTACTCAGCAAGTTGCAAGAAATGGACTTCAACTCAGTTTCTATTGATCTCATTAAGTGTTTCTTGCTCTAGAGATTGAGGGCGCTCTAGTCATAAAAAAATATTATTACAGTGAAATATCATTATAAAGTAATATTTTCATAATCATTTTATACGCACAACTACAGGAGATGAATAATAAATTTAAACACTATATTATAAAGTTATTGACCCTCAATTCTATATTGGACCTCGAGATGAATATCAATCATTTAAAATCGATGATATTTATCAGCTTAAAAATAATTTTTATACACTTAAAAATTCAATTATAACATTTTAAAATTAAAGCTCATCAGAATCAACTTTTCAAAATCTTTTAACAATTTCTGAGTTATGTGAATTGCAGACCAAGTCATGAAAATTAGTTGCATATCCTCTTATTGATCGTTTCATTAGACTAATCTTGAATGAAAATTAGTCGCATATCCTCTTATTGATCGTTTGATTAGACTGATCTTGACACTGCTTATTTCAACTGCAATAACTAAACGTATATTTTTCAACGGCGAAAATTGTCAAGTTAAAGTTACAAAATAAAATAGAATATGGGTTTCTTGCAAATCATTAAAAATATATATTTAAAAGGGCATTGCAATGAATTTTGACATATATTTGATGATTGATGATTTTGATGTAATGAAGTAACGTCAAACACAATTTAAGATGTTTATTCAAAACAACTAAATTAAAATATGCATGCTTTTACTTTATATATTATTTTTAACATTTTTTTCATCTCATTTCATTTGTTTATTTATTTGGACTTTAAGAAAATAATATTGTTATGGATGTTCTTACTGGACATTCACAGGCGGATGAACCTTGGTGTATGTTTTTCGCTATACTTCTTGTGGATAAGACTAGAGAATGAGTTCCAAAAAAACTTGAATTATGGATGTCTACATTAGATTCTAAAGACCTTCGTTTAAGTAGAACTAAAGTTGAATGCATGGAATGTAATTTTAGTAGTAGTAGCTCAAGTGACAAATAGGGTTGTCAAAACGGCTCGTTGTTCGTGAACAGCTCGTGTTCGGCTCGTTAATTTCGTTCGATAAGTTAACAAGTCGAACACGAACTAAGATTTGTTCGTTCATGTTCGGCTAGTTTTGGCTCAAAATACTACTCATTAAGTTGTAACTATGAGTGATCAAATCATTAAAATGTGTGATAATTTTAGATATCTCGGATCTATTATTCAAAGTGATGGTGATATAGATGGGAATGTTATTAGTAAAATTTAAGTTAGTTGGTTGAAGTGGAGGAATGCATCGAGTCTATTGTATGATAGCAAAGTACCGTTTAAACTAAAAGAAAAATTTTATAAGATAGTGGTGAGACCTGCAATGCTCTATGGCGCAGAATGAAGGCATTTAAAAGAGAAGCATAAAACAAAGTTGAGTGTTGTTAAGATGAGAATGCTTAGGGGGATGAGTGACTTGACACTTAAAGACAAAATGTGAAATAAATATATTTGTAATAGGGTTGGTGTACCTCCGGTGACGAAAAATATTAAAGAAAGTCGTCTTAGATGGTTTGGTCACATTAAACGTCGATCATCTGATGATCTAGTTAGGAGAATAGCTGTTTTAGATTCGAGTTAAGTTAAGAAAAGCAGAGATTTACCTAAAAAAGACTTGGTCATATTGAATAAAAAATTATCTTAATTTATTAGAATTAAATGAAAATATCACACTCAATAGGATGCAATAGAGAAAAAGGATTCATGTAGTTGACCCCACTTACAAAGGCTTATTCTTGTTGTTGTTATTGTTCTCCACCTTCCTTCCAAATTATGATTCGGCCACTATCCCGAGGCCTACTATTAAATCATCAAAGCCAAAATTGAAACAAATAATCTAAACTATAAGTCAAGAGGCATTGGTTCTTCCATCTGTTCTTAGCAGAGAAACGGAGCCCAAACCTTTATGATCGTCTTAACAAGTGAGTTAAGATTGCGGTTAGTTCCAGCAAGAATGAGAAGACAAACAGAGACATCCACTCCCCTGAGTAGAGCGTTAGGGTTTGGGTAATTCGGGATGGAAAGAAGAGTGGTTAAAGAGGGTGAATACCTTGACAATCTGTAGGGGAGGGAAAATCGAAGTTGTCGGGCAAAGAAGCCGCGCAGATCACCGCTAGGTTTATAACTGCGAAGGTTGCCATCGCATTCGCACGGAAGACAAACGAATGCATCTCTCTCTCTCTCTCTCTCTCTCTCTCTCTCTCTCTCTCTCTCTCAAGCATAGAGAGTTTCATTAATTTTAGAAAAGAGCATTTAGATACATACCACCCCATTCTTATATATTTACACACCTAACACTTAACGTACCACCCAAATATTTTATCACATCAATGAATATGGGTTTCACAAGCTACATGTAACTAATGTTTGTTTGATTAATTAATTGAACGAGTTTTAACATTTTTATAAATGCTCCGTTGCAAAATGAAGAAGCTTCTACAATTTCTTGTTTGATTCCTTTATGCTCGTGAATAAAAACATTTAAAGCTCGCAAAAAAGTTTATTAAGAAACTCAATAAACAATTTCAATTAAAGTTCATAAATACGATTGATTTATTGTTTGATGCATGCTAGAAGATTCGTGGTGGTAGATTAATAGATTGTTGTATTAGCGTTTTATGAGAATTTAACACATGATCATATTAAAAAAAAATAATAGTAGAAACACCAAAAATTTTTTATTTTGAAATCCTGAAAAAAGAAGCAACCACGAGATGTATCACAGTTGTTGAAATCTGCTAGAAATTAGTGATAGCACATTGTCCCTTGGGAAGGAAAGGGTTATATTGTCTCTTGAGTTACAATGTCGTCGCATGGATTAACTTGTTGCATGAAGCGGGCGGCGACCAATGATAATCGACGGCAGTCTGCGAGTAGTGGTCGGCAATAGTTGGCAACGTGGTGATATTGGACTTCAACACCTTTTCTAAGCTTCAAGCTTTTCTTCAGGCTTCAAGCTCTCTTCTCTCCTCATGAGAGGTGTGGGGCTCTATTTATATAGTCTCAATTCAAATTAATGAATGATATGAACCACTTCAAATCAGACGCCTCATAGAGGTTCCCTTGATCAGAAAACATTTGATGGACATTTGAGGGCCTTAGTGATGCCAAAATTGAGCAATATTGGGTTGAATAATTTGTCTTATTGAGACGCTCGATTCAACTATATGAATGTCAGATTAAACATATGTTTGATGTTTCAAATATTCTCATGAAGCTTTTAAAATAAATTTAATGGTTTGATCTGAGTTTGATTTAACTCGAACTGGACCAATTTTGGTATCATTTGGTCTGTCTCCTTGAACTAATCAGTTTGACTAAAAATTTGCTGAAATCAAAGTTCTTGATGACTCCTAATTAAATTTTGAAATTTTTTTGTTATGTCATGCCATTAGATTTGTGCTGGATATTGGAAATTTATTGATGGTATATCAGTTGGCCCCTATTTTCGAGTGTGAATAACTTCGTCATCTGAAAATATCACGACTCGGGGCCATCTACATATTTCTTGATTTTTATATAAATTTTGTTATAAATTTAAGAATATAAAAATATTACATATCCATATTCAATCAAAAGGTTGAGGCTAACCTGGTTGGTTAGCTCCTTTGTTTTTAGGCATGCGTGTGGGAGTAGGTGGAAGTTGAAATGGTGGGAATTTAGAAAGATGGAAACATTGGAATTATTTTTTATGAATTTGGAACGAGGAAGGCTGAAGGTCATAAGGCGGAAGCCGGAAGGCTATAAGATGAAAGCAGGAAGGTCAAAAAAATCAATGCACATTTTTATTTTATTATTATTATTTTAATTTCTTTTGTCATCAATATGAGAGATTTTTTAGCCTATAAATAGACAAAGGAAATGAGAATTAAGGTGGAGTCCCCATTCCTAATTAACAGGTGATCTGAAATTTCCTAGAAGTAGAAAGTCTTCCAGAAAGTTATCATCGACCCTACCCAGCAGGACCTCTGAAATCTTTTTTGAGGAGAAATAGGAGAAAGTTATTCTGAAAGTTATGTTTGACTCTGCCTAGTAGGACCTCCTGGATTTTTTTGTGATATTCTCTCGTGAAAAAGCAGGAGAAAGCAGTCTTGAAAGTTATCCCTAACTTTGTCCAGCAGGACCTCCGAAATTTTCTTTCGTCGTCTTCTCACGTGGAGTAGAAGAAGAAATCCATCCTGAAAGTTGTCCCTGACCCTGCCTAGTAGGACCTTCAGGATTTTCTTTCCTATGCTGCTGATGTGATTTCTGGAAGAGAGTGTCACATAAAAATCGTGGAAGTACCAAAATTTGAGGAGGCAATACCGACACCATTTGAAGATGTACTGACTTGTTGTCTTTGTATAGCGTGTGTTGATCTTTGTATCATTTCAATCACCTGTTGTAGCAGTATAAAGTAAAAAAATGTGTTTTTTGTACGTCATTAACTTGCTTGATGCAATAAAAAATTTGACATCGCTTTTGTGGTTTCTTTTTTGCCTCACTTCTGGGGTGTTGTTACCAAACTTCTAGGCTCCCACTTTGGTATTATTGATGTTTACGTCTTCTGAGGCTTATTTCTTCGGAGGTTTTGTGGTTTCTCAATCATGCGGAAGTCTGCAATCAAATTTAACATGTGCATTTTATATAAAAAACAATTGTGTGCATTTTGAAGCTCGTGTCTTCTAAGGATGTGCCCTCCTAGGCATGTATCTTCTGAGGTTTGTGTCTTCTTAGGCTTATGCCTTATAGGAGGCTGAAATGAACTGATGTCTTCTGAGACTCGTAACCTTCTGAGGTTTTTTATGTAGTTGTGTCTTCTGAGGTTTGTAGCATTCTGATGTCTTTGATGTACTCATGCCTTCTGAGGCTTGTAGTCTTCTGAGTCTTTGATGATTCCATTTGGAATAATTCTTGTGCTTCATCTTCTTTCTTTTGGAAAAACTTTGTAAAATTGCTTATAAGATGAGGATTTTTTTTTTAATTTCAAGTTGATTATGATAGTCAATTATCTTTTTTATGATCATTGATTTAATGGTTTATGCCTTAAATAACATTATGGTTAAATTATTTTTAATTGGTTTAATATTCTTAATTATATCTTGCTAATTTATGTTATTTTTTATGGCAGATGGAATCTTCTTAATGTTACAAATGCTCCCGTTCATTATCTTAATGCTATTAATGATATATTTATCATTTGTTGGGATGTTTATCTTAGAAATCACAATATTTTTTATTCCCATAAGATTGTTTATCCTTCTCTCTATGATTATTTTTCTTATGTGGATTGTCTTAAACATATTTGGTTTAATGGTTATTTGATTATGTTTGCTTATCACACTTGAAAATTTATTCTTAAAGGTTTGAAAACTTGTGACATGATTTCTCGAATAAATATGAAAGTTAATAATATTTATGCTCTTTATGATAATAGTCTTGAAATTCATAACCATCTTTATTTTGAATGTTCTCTCTCATTATCTTTATAATAAATGTGTGCACAATGGTAATTTATTTATTGCTCTTGTAAATATTCTTTAAACTTTATATCATTCAAATAATATATCTTGTAAAATTTAAAAAACATTTCATCTTTTGGCTATGCAAGTCACTCCTTATTACAAATGGTTTGAGAGAAACTCGAGAATTTTAAGAATAAATCCTCCACTTTGGATATGCTTATTCACTGTATTAATTGGATGATTATTTTTAAAAGTAGGACTTGAAAATTTAAAAGGTCTATTTCTGATTATATCATGAATTTTTATAATTTTTAGTGTTTCCATTTCTCCTATTTTGATATAATTTACTTCTTATTCTTATCCTTTTTGTTTTGTTTTCTTTTATATGATGCTTTTTTTTTGTTATTGATTTTGTTTCTTTGAGGTTTTTTTTTGGTATAATTGCTTGGTGATCTTCTGATTGCTCGTTCATTTTGTTTTGTTGTTTTTTTTTATTTATTATTGTTGTGTTTTTATGGTGGCTACTACTTCCTTGTGTTATTAGTGATATATGTTTTTTTGTTGTCTTTTATGTTGGCTTTGGAGAGAGTTCATTGTGTTTCTTTTCAACCTCTGTTTTTTTTTTCTTTTTTTTTTTGATGTTACTATGTTTTTTTTTCTTTTTTGAGTAGATTTTTTATCGTGGTGTTTTTACTTCATCAGTCTTTTCTTTTTGTCAGTTATTTAACTAATCAGTTGCATATTTCTCTTTATTCTTTATTTTTGTGGTTGTTTTTGGTTGAGTTGTGATGTACCTTGTCAAACTTTTACTTTTAACCATTTTTTTGAAATTTTACTAATCTATTTTGTTTGATTCATTAAACTTAGATGTAATTGATTTTCAACTGTTTGATGAATTTCACTTGAAGTGGTTGAGTTATTTGTTCTGACTACTTTTATCTTGTGATTGAAGCCTCATGTTTGCTCTTAATCTTATAGTGACTATAATATTTGTTGTTTTGGTTCTCTTAATGAATTATTAGCCTACAAATTAAAATTTTCTTCTTTAAACCAAAAATTTCTTTCACTAAATTTAGATTGACTCTTTCGGTTGGGATATGGGTTTAACTAAGCTCTTTTTTCTTTTTTGTTCAATTGCTTTCTTTAATTTATATCTTTGTTTTTGTGGTTTTCTCTTATGTTCGTTGTTTCGATTTTTGCTCTCTGTGTTGGTTATGAGTTCTCCTTTATTTTTTGTTTTTTTTTCTTTTGGTTGTTATTTTTGGGGGCTCTTCTTCAATTTGATTTGGTTTGTTATTTTATAGTTTCTCATATTATCATTTAGAGAAGATGTTGTAGTTTTTGAATCTATGAAGCTATATATCTTGGTTGCTGATTTTGGATGTTGTTGATGTTTGGAGATTTTTTCGAGGATGTTGATGCTTGTAGATGATTTTACTTAGTGGTTTTAGTGTTAATGTTTTGCATTTGTTGTGGTTTTTTGTAATTATTTTTGTGGTGGTTGTTGTTTCTCATGTTTTTGGATGTGAATGGTTTTAAAGGTTTTTGTTTGACATAGTTGCTTGGTGATCTTCTAATAGTTGATTTGTGTGGTTTTGTTAATTCTTTTTTATTTATTTTTTGTGCTTTTTTTTGTGGCTGTTTTTTTCTTGTGTGATATTAGTATTGTTAGTTTCCTTGCATTTTTTTGTTGAGGGTTTCTATTGATTTTGAAGAATGTTCTTTGTGTTTGTTTTCTACCTTGGTTTCTTTTTTCCTTAATTTTAGATGGTGTTGTGTTTGTTTTTTTTTTTCTTCTTTTAGTAGCCTTTCTGTTGTGGAGTTTTTGTTTTACTACTATGTTTATTTTTGTTAATTTTTTATTGTATAGATAGATACTTCTATTTGTTCTTTATTTTTATGATTGTTTTTATTTAAGCTATTATGTATCATGTCTTAACTCTAAATTGTGATCATTTTTTGAAACTCTATCTTGGTTCACTCATTTATTTTGTTTGATTCATT
>NEWO01000001.1:7910698-7938693 GCA_003013225.1 Phalaenopsis aphrodite
TATAACTTAAGTGTAACCTAGTTATACCCTCATAAATATATATATATATATATTAAAATAATTGAACTTGACTCTCATATTTCAAAATAAATAAATAAACAAATAAATAATACAAATATAATAACTAACACTATCTTATCTCTCCTGCGATAAAAATATTTGTGTACGGAAACCGTACACAGAGTTGCGTACGGAAACCGTACACAGAGTTGCGTACATTTTATATTATTCGGAGGGCACAGTTAAGTTACAAGAAAAATTACATGGGGGTATAACTTAAGTGTAACCTAGTTATACCCTCATAATAATACAAAATATATTCAACTCTGCGTATTCTTTCCGTACGCAAATATTTTCCAAGCTTGGGATGGTGTGACGGGGACCTGGTGGTGTAGTGCCCCCGCCACACTTATTGGTATTTGACAAAATTACGTTTTGGCTATTTTTTCAAACAATTACACTGGGAGAATACATTTTTCAACTTGATCTGATTATGTGCGGTTGCTGCTAAAAAACTAAGGTATGACCTTTTGAAAAAAAAAAAATTTATAACAACTACTGAGTTTTTTCTTTTAATATCAACTTCGGCAACTGCCCCAAATAAACCCTTACTCAAATCAATAATATGTTTTTTGCATGAAATTTATTTTTTATTTTAATTAATAATTTGGTCAATAATTCCATTCTGAATTAATATTTATTATTCTCATATGAATATTTTAACTTTTATGTCAACTTGAGAATTAGTATGGAATAATCATTGTATCAGTTGCATGCCACCTTCTGATGTATGTCATTGAATTTAAGTGGAATTTTCTTTTAAAATTAAATAAATTATACAAACAATTTTGAGTTGAATTTATATTATTTTGCATTTGGATGATATTTATGGATTACGAATGGTTCATTTTGTATGTCAAAGAGTTTTTTTTAAAAAAAATCATTTGGCATGTTCAAACCATTCAAGTTCCTTTCGTGTCGGCTAGGGCGGTCAAAACTGCTCGTTGTTCGCGAACAACTCGTGTTCGGCTCGTTCGCTAAGTTAACGAGCTGAACACGAACAAGTTCGGTCGTGTTCGGCTCCTTTTGGCTCGAAATACTACTAATCAATTATATATATTTCTTTAATGAGTAGTATTTTTAAAAAATTTAATTGACTACAAAGCTGCAAAGATTTATAATCAATTAAAAGTATTAATGAAGAAAATAAAATAAAAATTATTAAATTAGATTCAAATGATGCTTTAAATCTTGCCCCAATCCTTAAAATTTTATGGCTACGTGATAAGGGTTGTCAAAACAACTCTTTATTCGTGAATGACTCGTGTTCGACTCACTAAGCAAACGGGCCCAACACGAACACACTTTTTGAGCTCGAAATATGAATGACTCGCTCGTGTTCGGCTCGTTTACACCCCTAGCGCCGGCATCATCATCACCGAGAAGAAAGAGAAAATTGCATTTTAAAAAAAAGTTGACAATAAAAAGTAAAATAAATTGAAAGTTATGTTTATTGACGCTAATTTCCTAAATTTAGTTGTGTCTAATTTCAAAGCTTTGCTCAAGAGTTTGAGGGCTTGTGAGGTGGAATGTGATATGATTCGATTCATAATTTTATTGCACAATATTGACAGTTAACTTCTCTTCTAGTAAACTCTAGGGTTGCTAATGCAGAACTAAAATCACAGGGTCTCACACCCTGCTGCTTCATTTCAAACAGTAATGAAACCTAGTTTAATTTTACGTAGAAACAAAAAATTAGGGGTCTTATATCCTTTTTTTGTATCAATTATGATTTCACTGCTCTTGCGATTGATCAACACTACTTATAATTGACGATTAATTTCCTAGTGTCACATATCACTAATTTATAGGCTGAAAACATTAGGAAACAAAAAATAAATCCTAATATGGGAGTCTAGTAGGATCGATGAACACTAGTCAACCTTCAAACTCCGTTTGTTGGCGTCTATCATATCAAGATATTTGTGAGTCCGCGTATAGTTTAGAATTCTCTTTGAGGATAGAAAATTCAGACGCATTCACACTACACTTGGGTCTGTTTGGGACAACTTATTTGGTGTGGTGACGTTTTAAAAGCGCACTTATCATATTTGGGTAAACTGTGTTTTGGTAGCTTATGCGTTTTCAAAATGCTGAAAACAGCATTTTCACGCCGCACCTATCTGGGCGCGGTGACAACTTTCTAACAACGGTCTGACTTTTCTAAAAAAATAAAAAATTGTAATAGTTACCCCACCTCACCTAGCTTATTATTAGATTTTTTTTAATCAACTTATCAAAAGATTATTAAATAAGCTACAACTGCCCCAAACAAACCCTTAACTAACTTCATATCGTCATTTTAAGTTATTTACCTTTGGCTTTTCTACACATTTAGTCGACCCACTCTATTTGTATTTGCTTGCAACTTTTGAATTTTCTCTTACACTATATTGAGTGGAATATTCTTTTAACCTATGTACACACCGTATTAAGAAGGTTTTTCATCTCTCAATCCCCCTCATACTATATTGAGGGAAATCATCCATTATGTCCTTCACATCATATTGAGAAAAATCATATTTTGGACTCCTCGCATTCTATTGAGGAGACTCTATGTCTCTCATCGTCCCTCACACTATTTTAAGGGAATCCCTGCCATGGATCTCCTTACACTTCCTCAAAGAGGGCTCACATGTTATTCTTTTTTTATATTATATTGAGGATTATCTTTATATCTTTTATGTCTCAGTGCTCTATAACGAGGATATATTTTGTGATCTTAATAATTTGCGATCAAGCTACAATCCAAATTCCTTACATCATATCTTTCCTACCCATAAGCTTAGAGCCATAGCTATGATAGCTACCATCCACCATCACATGTGGTGCTATAAGTCCAATCTAGAATTCTCTATCATATGTGAGTGTATTGTAATTAGCACATCCGTCAATTTAGGATTAATGTGAGCTAATACCCTTAGAGGAGGTAATTTATGGTTGCTGACAAAGATTCTCTCGTCACCCGTTGCCTAAACAAACTAAGGATACCAACGACTTATAATTTTGTATTTATAGGATATTGATGAGAACATCATACTTATTTGGTAGGATAATTTGATTTTCTTGAGTGTCTATGAGCCTATCCTCAAATTGATTTCCGTCACTTCCTAAATTTTCATCCTTTATAGAACTCATAGACCCATTCTGATTTTCAGTTCACCAGATCAAATCTAAATCTCAATAAATTAATCAATATAAGCATTGATTCCTCAACTGAGAGCACTTTCCGGATAAGCTTGAGATGTAATTAATCATAGGAGCATGCTCCTTTAATATATCATAATCTCTAAAATTAAAATAAATCCTGATCGAGGTTATATTTTCCTATAGAAAAAATACCTAGGATGTGAAATCCAATCTATATTTTATTGATCATCGCATGACTATAGAGTCAATTGATTTAAATACAACCAATCCTTTAGTTCAATATCCGTAAGGTGTCTTTCAGAGCCCACAATAAGATAAAAAAAATGAATTATAAATCAAATATAATTACATCAAATAATGTTAAAATTATGCTAAAACAATCTTTAAAATATCAATTAGGTGATTGTGGCCCATCAAATGAATGAAAGTTTATTATTTAAGATTTTTTATTACACAAATATGAATATAGCCATCTCCCCTTTTAATGTTGCAAATCATGAGTATAATTTGAAAGAGATAGAAAGAGAACCCTATATTTAAAAACAAATTGTAATTAAAATATGATTAAACTAACTAGTCTTTTTTAAATATTTTTTACATAAGCATAATCATATGTGTAAAAGTAAAGGAGGCTTATATATATTTTTCTTAATACCACCCATAATATAAAGGAAATAATTTACTTCCCTAATAAGCTATCTTTATTATTGCATTTATATAAGAATCCTTTAATTTTATCCCATATACTGTCGGCTACATGAAACCTTTTTCTCCTCTAATTTTATCCCATATGTGATCAAAATTTTTTCTAGGTCTACATTTGTCTTTTTTTAACATAAATCAAATTTAAAACATCTGCAATCCCAACCAAATCATCAGATGATCAAAGTTTAATGTAACCAAACCATCTAAGCCGACTCTATCTAATTTTATCTGCCACTAGAGCTACACCAACCCTATCACAGATATATTCATTTCACATTTTGTCTCTAAGTGTCAAGCCACTCATCCACCCAAGCATTCTCATCTCGGCAATACAAGAATATACTTACGCGTACAAAAATTTCAAAGAATAAATGGTCTATTTAAAAGCTAGTTTAAAGCTCGTATGAGCATGATTTAAATTTCATTCAAGGCCTAATCAAAGCCAAAATTTCCATTTTATGACCATACTTTAGGTTAAAAATTGATGATTAATATTTGTTCAAATAAAGATCAAATATTAAAGATGGTGTTAAAACTATGTTCATTTAAAATCTAGTGTAATAGTACAAACAAACCTACCCTAAAATTACCACACCACCCTCTCATTTCACCTGAATCTCTTAAACCATAGGCTTGTAAACTCAAACTTGTTTGACCACACATCCTCATATCCATCTTATTTACAAAAGTCTTCTAAGCTCCCAACTATATTTAAACATTACACATTATATATATGCCATGCTCACCACCGCCTTGAATCTTGATTTAAATGGTTGTAACTCTGAGGCACTACACTTCTCATCCATAACCTTCCTTTATAAATATTGAGTCTCCCTTGATTAAGAGCTTCAATCTCTTACTCCCTCCCTATATTTTTCTCCCAAACTGCAAGACCAAATTCCGTTATTTGCAATCGATAAAAATCTCACTAACAAAGCTTAGAGAGGCCTCTCTATCACCTTCTTATTCCTCAATCAAAGAGCCATCATGCTACAAGTCCTATTCATGTTTGCCTTCTTTCAATCTATAATCTCTTCTCCTCAAACTATAAGCTCCCTCTATCAACACTATCTTATATATTTTTGTTATTTTTGGAGACCATGTCATTCCATCATCTCCATTCAATTGGTCAAGAGAAATTTAATTTTCCTAAATTTATAATATATTAACTCATGTTTTAAATTTTTTGGTAGGTTAGATTAACTAAATTAAAATTCTAATTAAATCAACATTGATGAATTATGTTTTGAATCATAAGTAGATTACATCCTTGCAACAATCAATTCAAGTTTATGACGGTGTAGCACAAATCAATTAAGTTAGTACCTATTGTTTTAGAAAGACTTGACAGGTTAATTTTAATTATTTGTTTCAATTTTGTATATTGCTATACAAATTTATGAATCTCAAAATGATTCATGTAATATTAATATTTATTTTTATGCAATTAACTATATTGAATAGCACAAACTTTATTTACATAAAATTTATATTGTTGTAAAACTAATAATTGTCAAGTTAATTTCTCATTACTCATAAAAAACTTGCTAATGAAACAAAAATAAACTAAATGGTTAGTTGTCGTTATAAAGTTTTCTTAATAATGACGAGTAAAACATATCAGTACTCAGAGAAAATAATGAAATTACTCGAAATTAATGCTTACCATCCTTTTTTTTGTTTCGAGGTATCATACTAAATCTCATTTTTTAACATGTTTCTTTTTTAAGATTCACGAGACATTATGATTGATGACAAATATAAAAGGATTTTTTTGTAAATGTGTATCTTACATTTAAATATTGATATTTACTTATATAGCACATACATTTTTAAGCATATGAAAATATTATTAGTATTAAATTTAATACAATAAATCTTATTTTTCCTATATATACAAGATGCTAAAATGGTTTAAATATTATAAATATCAAAGTTTAATCAACTATGTGGACCTAGTAATTTGGTTTTTTATTTCTCATAGAATATTTATTTTATTCCTTTTGAAATATTATTTTGCTATTTGTTACCCTAAGATCTGCCTCTTATCATTCTCTTGTTAAACATGTAAATACATAAGAAATGAGCGGTATATATGTAAATGTGTTCCTAAATATTAATGTAAATATATAAGAAAAATGTAAATTTTGATATGCATATATATTTTATTTATTATTATTATTAGTGCAAAAGTAAAGCCATCATCCATTTGTCCCAACTATAAATGTAGTGCGATTAGAACGCTGGCAAGGCCAGGAGGCATCCACGCTTCAACCTGCCGCACTGTGGCATCGAAGGCAATAACAACCTTGTCGGCTTTCTTACCGCACTAACAAGCGCAACCCCCAAGCAAAACCCTCAGGGATCGCTTACCTTCTACCTCCATTCGACGCCAACCCCCATAACCTTCGGCGGCCGAAAGCAAAACCCTAACGTTTTCCCCACCTTCGCGGCCGCTCTATGGAAGGTCGGGCATAGCTTGGAGCCGCCGGAGATCGGAGGGATCGGTGTAAAAGAACGAAACTAGCTGCCGTGCGAGAAGAGGAGGGCGCTGGCATCATGTCTGCCGTAGTTTGCAGGAAGAGATCCCCCTCTATTTTCGAAGAAATCCAATACATCAATCCTTCGCCTTCTAAGAAAATTCGCTGCTCCGCCGGCGTAGCTTCGCCGCCATCGAGCAGGAACGCTTCCCAGTTCTTAATTCCGACGATCGCTTCTGGATCTGCGGGGGATAGCAGCCAACTTCTGGATCATCTTAGAAGCCTCTTCCCTACTATGGAGCATCAGGTTGTTAATTCCTTTATGTTCTTCGTTTCTTTTAGAATTAGGGCTGTCCTTTATATATTTGTACGCATCAATACACACACACGCGCACCAAAATACAGAACCGCTCATTCAACTTATCCTTAGCGCCTAATATTTTTATCCTTAAGGAAAGAGAAAAATATACCCATTAGAGACGCGTTTTTAATGATGGTTCAACATACCCTTAACCTATTTGGGTCTGTCTTAAGGTTTTGTGCATACGATTGTATGAAACTATAAAAAAAATGGTCTGTGTAGTTTTACTGATGATTAGTTGGCTTTCAATTTCTTCTAAATTATTCTCACATCCTATGTGATTGTTGTTAGTACTTGATGGTCAGGTTTATCTTACCTGCTTTTGTTTGTTTTTTTTGTTGTGAAAAATGATGAAAATAAAGTGAAAAATAGAACGAGAAAAATTTCACGTAGAAAAAAAAAACACTAGAGCGACACACAGATTTACGTTGTTCAATAAATTTGACTACGTCAACGGAGTTGCAAAAGATTTTATTTTTTTGAGGAATTACACCGTCGAACGACTCGACGCTACAAGAAAATTTCCATTTTCTTCTATCTCTTCCTCTCTTTCTCTATTAGAGGACTTGACTTGACTTAGCTTGACTTGTTTATGACAAATCATAAGATTCTATTCATAGAAACTAAGAGAGCGGTAGGTGAGAGGTAGGTGAGCGGTAGGTGGGATGTGGTAAGTGAGCGATAGGTGAGAAGGTATGTGAGATCCTTAATTAGGAAATTAATTAAATTGGCGGTGGACAAAGTCTTCACGTTACCCAACAATTCTTCCACTTGAATACTGAGTCACTGACTACATCATCTACTAGCTGTACCAGCCTTTTCCTCAAACATAATATCCCCCACCTTTGCAACTCAAAACATCTGTCTTCATGCCTGAAGACCAGCTGAAGTCGAACACAACTTCAACTTTTCACAAGTAACACCCTCAATTGACATATCACCGCCAACGTAGTCTTATACCGCAAAGCTTGTTTCTGGGTTACTCCTGTATCTGCTTACAACTCCCACTGCATGAGCGATATCCTACCCCTGCTGAAAGCCATTTTCAACGATTTCAGCATTGTACTTCTTACTGCCACCAAGCGCGGTCTTCACCCAGTACACCCACTTGTTGTGCAATATCTTTTTCCTTGGCGAAAGTTTTGCCAGCTCCCAAGTCTGATTCTTTGGCAGGGAATCAACCTCCACCTTCTTGGTCAGTTCCCACCTGCTCAAATTCTTTTATTGCAAGATTTTTTCATAGCTCTCTGGTTCTTCACTATTTGTTTGTATAAGGTCTGGTTTTCCTGCCTTTGGCGCTCTGCTACTTTTGAGGAAGCCGTCGTTCTCTTGTTTCTCTATAATGCACCTCTGAGTCATGTGTCATTGTCTGAGTAAACCTGTAGTCATATACAGTGTGTCAGTTTGTTTACCCCGATCCAGTACTAATGCTCATTTGGTAACCTTTCAGGTGTTATCTGAGAACACCACCGAATAACCACCCTCATTGAGCTGCCTAACAAAAATAATGTTTTTCTTCAACTCAGAAACGTGTTTGACATTTTGCAAAGTCTATTTGCTCTTGTTAGGGAGTGCAATATCAACGTCTCCCATCACCACCATATCTAGAGTTTTTTCATCAGTTAGATATACCTTCCCAAATTTACATGCAACATAATTTCACATTAATTTCCAGTGGAAAGATATATGGAAGGAAACTCTTAAATCCAGTATCCAGTCATCGACAGAACTGTGAACTGTCAGCAATAACACATACTGTATTTCTTCAGTTACAATATTAGTGTCATCATTTTTCTTCTTCTTAGGATTCCTGCAGTTCTTTTTTATGTGGTCAGCCTTGCCATAATTTCAGCAGGTTGTCTGCTGACTAGACTTTGATTTTGATATTCTTTTGTTTGAGTTCCTGTCATGTGATCTCCCTATGGAATCAACATTCAATGCCAAACTTGAACACGAGGTCTCGCCATAATTCTTCCTGCGCATCTCCTCAACCAAAATCAAATCACGAATATCATCATATTTTAGCTCAGATTTACCTGCAGAACTACTAACTGTTATCCTCATTATTTTCTAGTTATTTGACAATGAAGCCAGCAATATCAGCGCACGTATATCATCATCAACATCAATTTCAACAGACGACAACTGATTTATGATACTGTTGAAATCATTCAGGTATTGAGCAACAAACACACCTTATACCATCTTCAAGTTGAATAACTTTTTCATCAGGTGCACTTTATTATTCGCCGATGACTTTTCATACATACCTGATAAAGCAGTCATGAGATCTGTAATAGTCATTTCTTTGATGGCGTTATGACAACCGATCTCGACAGAGTTAATCGAATAACCTTCAGAACCTGTCGATCCAACAGATTCCATCCAGCCTCATCCATCTTTTTCGGCTTTCTTCCCAATAACGGAAGATGAAGTTTCCTCTCATAATGGTAGTCATCTATCTGCATACTTTAGTAAGCAAAATCCGTGTCATTGAACTTTTCGATCGCCGATGCCATCACTCTGTCTCCGCCCATCGTTCTTCCTTAGATCCGAACCTCTCTCTGATACCAGTTGTTGTGAAAAATGCCGACAATAAAATAAAAAATGGAACGAGAAAAATTATACGCAGAAAAAAATCACCAGAGCGTCACACATATTTAAATGGTTCGGCAAATTTGCCTATGTCCACGGAGCTGCAGATGATTTTATTTCTTTGAAGAATTACACCGTCGAACGCCTCGACGTTTACAAGGGAATCTCTATTTTCTTTTTTCTCTTCCTCTTTTTCTCTCTTAGAGGACTTGACTTGGTCTAGCTTGACTTGTTTATGACAAGCCATAAGAAGTTATTTATAAAAACCAGGAGAGCGGTAGATGAGAGATAGGTGAGCGGTAAGTGAGATTCTTAATTAGGAAACTAATTAAATTACGGTGGACCAGGTCTTCATATTACCCTACATTTTTATGTTAAATGCGCTAATTTTCTCCGGGGAAAAAAAATAAAAACATCGTCACCTATGATTGACCTTTCTTCCACATATAGGATAGAGTGGTAGAACGGAATAGTGCGACTGATATCAAGAATTTGGCTTAGCAATGAATAGGAATTTTAAGTTGATTATATGTTCTACATAAATGTTCGAAGTAAAAGCTTGGAATTTATAAAAACTGGGTTATAAGAAATTAACACAGGTTTCATATTTATTAATGATTTTAAAATTGAGACAGTTTGATACCTCCAAGTTTAGGAGAGCTGTTCGGACATCATTATTGTTTTCTTTTTGGGAGATTTACATACCTACCACCATATTCCTATATATTAATATATCAACCATCAAAATTTTAATTTTTACCTACAGACCACCCAACTTGTGCTGTAAACATTTGAATCGGTTGGTATGTATGTAAAAATTGAATTTTGAGTGGCTGATATGTTAATACATAGGAAGTGGGTGGTTTATTTTTAATAAACAGCAACAAGGACAACAAAGCCTTAGTCCCACTTGGTGGGGCCGGCTGCTTGAATCCTTTTTCTCCATTGCGTCCTATTTAGTGTCCTATTTTCATTTATTTCTAGTAAATTAAGGTCATTTTTTATACAATAAGCCCAAGTCTTCCTAGCTCTATCTCTGCCTTTCTTAACATAAGTCGAGTCTAAAACATTTACTCTCCTAATCAGATCATCAAATGGTCGGTGTTTAATGTGACCAAACCATCCAAGCCGACTTTCTCTAATAAATTATCATTTTAATAACAAAAGAAATAAATTGTCCTTTTAATAATTTAATTTACTATGGTTACCTCTTAATGATGAGAACTTGAAAACTAATTGGTGTGAATACCATCTCTTTTGTTGGGGAATATCATTTTTCTAATGTCAATAATTGATACATGGTTATAGGCTTTTTACTTTTGCAATTTATACATTATAAATTTAGCTGCCATGTTGACATAACTGACACTCCTTTTTTACTAAATCATTTTGTATGGTGAGTTTTAAATTTAAAAGTTATTCTGCACGATTTAAGCTAACTGTTTGGAGTGTAGTGCTGCGTGTTTACATGTAAGCTTATTCGAGGGACCAATCTTTCATGAAGTGCAAGATATTTTTTTATTACATTTTTTAATTAATATTCAAAGTTTTCCGAACTAACTTCAGTTCAATGTTGTTTCATGCATGTCAAAAAACATTGTTGAAGGTTGGTTTGCAAAAATTATTTTATTTTTTGTTATTTAGATATTGGTGTTTAGTTTTCAATAACATGCAGTTTATTCACATTTCAGTATCTTGAAAAAGTCCTTGAAGCATCCGGTAACAATTTAGATTCAGCCATAATGAGTCTAAATGATCTTTGCTTAGAATCATCTGCAAATAACTCCAGTGGCAGAGTTGAAGAAAATGGGAAAGGTTTGCCTGAAGGTATTTCTTAAGTTCATTTATTTTTCTTCTACTGCCATCTTAATGGTTTCTGCAAGTTTTAAGACTTAAATGAATGATGTTTTTCTTGTGGTTAAAAGTACTATATCTATATGTCACATTGGACAAACACAGTTTGGATGGAATATGATCTTACTATTATTTATTTAACAAATATTCTCATTTGCTTCCATAATTTGTATCTGGGAATATGTTGCTATTTTTTTCCTATTAAATAAAATGAGCATGAAGCTAAGAAGCACACAGAGTACATTTTTATGGTATAAGATACAATAGAGGTCTGCTATTTATTGAAAATGTTTGAATTGATTGATTCATGTATGCAAACGCTAAGGAAAAATAAAATATCTAGGGAAATATGCACATACACATATATAGATGTACATATATACACATCAAAATATCTGCATGCACACGTGCATATATTTTTTGATGATGCGGGATGTCTTAGGATCCAGGGTTCCTCTTAATGCAAATCTCAAACGATATGTAAAACTAAGCACAATTCATAGTTCACCGATTATTAATTATCTAAAATTTCAATCACTTTTGATTTAAAATGAGAAAACACATAAAATTTCAATCATATGATAATCTAAAGGTTGTCAAAATATGAAATTCACAAGAGAATGAATAAAATCCACAGCTATCTAAATATAAACTACAAAGAGAGAAATCAAATTATATTAAATTCAACCAAATTTTAATCGCACATGCAAAGCCAGTTTTACAGTACCTAGATGAAAACAATGAGACTACGAGTTGCCAAGTATTCACAACGAACGACATGCATAAATTTGAAAGAAAATGTTAAATTTTATCAAGCTAATACCTAACCGCTCAATAAAATATGATCATAAGTTTTATCTACTCAGTTTTTCATCCTTTTTTTTTCTGTAAAAATATTTATAATAATTTAATGAACCCAAAGACTCAACAAGATGAGAAAATTTAATACAAATTCAAATGCTAAAGAACAATAAACAAAATGGTGCAAATCATGGCCTGACAAAATTATAAAATAAGTGTATTAACGATGAAAGTATATATAATAAAATATTTGTGATAGGAGATAACATTTTAATTTCACTGGTATTTTAAATGTATGAACTCCTATTTCTTATTAATTTTCTGTTGCCTTTTATTTTTTTTAACTTCATGTCAAGTCATGTACAATTATTTTAGCTATTATCCAACATAAAATCAGCCTAAGGTCTTCTTCTTCAAGTTCAACAGAAATTAGGTGAAACCCAATATTATCGCTATTTCTATAGCAGACTATGCCCCATTATGGATCCCTTTGCCTCTGCTGTGCATATATCATAACATATTATTGTCAACCTATTCCCTTATAACATGATATGTCACAAACTTTACATATTTTTATAATTATACTTCAATAAACATGTGATTTTTTAAAAACATAGTAAATGTACATAAGTAATTTATAGATATCAGATGAATTTTTTAACAAAATCATTGACTAAAAAATCTTATATAATTGAAAATATTTAATTGCTAGCTAGGATCAAACAAATTTTTATACGATTCATTATTCTTGTATGGTTTGATTCATTATTCTTGAATAGTAGACCGTAAATATGCATTCTATAATATGAATATTTGACAATTCATTTCAATTATTAATCTACTGTACTTGTACAAAGTATTGAAGAGAATTCATTTTATGTATCAAAATTTGTATATCTTACATTCTTGATGATTTGCACTTTCAAGTTGGACACCTTGAAACTTCTTCCTTTTTTAAATAATTCCAGTATCACCTTCTTTCATATAAGCTTATAAGCGTATAACCTTGATTAGAAATCAATTTGTTAGGAAAATATCAAAATCCAATTTCAAATAAAAAAAAAACAAATTTCTTATTCTATTCTCTTTTCTTTCTTTCCTTTCCATCTTCCCTTCCTTTTTTTCTTTTCTTCTTCATCTTCACCCTTTCTTTCTTTTATTTTCTTCCTTGAATTTCCATATCTGCTTTGTGTTTGGCTGACGGAATGGGGAAAGGAGAGGTAATATGCTTAGGGAATTTCGGTAGTTATTTAATAAATTTTATATAATTATTAGTACTAATACGCGCTTGCGCTCTCGTATGCACGCGCATGCACGCACACACATTTATATGCATACACAAGTTAAATTATCACAATCCTATACTTCATTATCTGTTGCATGCACAATTAAGTTAAAAATTGAAAACTTCTATACTGCCAGAGGACTAGGAAGCACAAGTTTAATTAAAAAACTTAAAAAATTAATCAAACCGGAAACTAATTCAATAACATATTTTTTTTTTTTAGAATTAACATATAGTTCTATTTATCAAAATGATTATTTTGAAGAGTAGAATGAAATTAAATGTTTTTTGATACTTAAAAAAAGTTAAAATTTTAGAAGTAATTTATTTAGGATATTTTGCACTAAAGTTTACATTTTGCAATTTTTTATTTTGTTTAAGTCTATTGTTATGTCTAACTTATAACTGACATAAGCGTAAGACAATTTATATGGGATCTTTTTAATCTCAGAGCCTATAAAAGTGTCAAATCAATCCCCAAACTCTTTTAATTGGTGTCAAAATTATCCTTCCATAGCATTATTTTAGTCTATGTGTAAAGTTTCTGTGGACTAAATTGATACTTTTATAAACTTTGAGAGTAAAATAACTCCTATAAAGAAGCAGCGAATCATTTTGATATTTTTCTCATTGACATAATGTCGCTATCAAAATTTTTGATACCAAATCATTTGCAACACGTCATAGGATCTAGGTTTTTTTATGCAAATCTTAAATGAGATGTAAAAAAATGCAGGAAGGATCAGAAATTGCTGCTGATCAACTTTTATTCATTTAATAATTTTTTTTTTATTTTGATGTAAAATCCAAAAACACATAAAACTTGTCAAATGATAATGTAAATCTTACCAAAATTTGAAATTCAAGAGTTTAAGAACTAGCAAAAATAATGCATCTATCAATCAATTTTTGCTTTGAAGGGAATATGAAATTGTAGTTGTCATGGCTCGACCTGGGACTTGGAACCAATTAAGACGGTTATAGACGGTCAGACAGTCAAAAATAAAATTTTCTATATTAATTTTTTTTAACTAACATTTTGAGAATGAAAGAGCCACTGTATAAAATAAATTAAAGTAATACAGTTAAAATTATCTCATTTTTGGTTATCCACTTCTTATATATACATTTTTCCTTTCATTGCTCATTTTTTTATTAATTTATTAAATCTAAAATTTTAGTTTAAATAATAATGAGCTAATCATAGTCAGTAAATACTCATACTCTTAAACTACTGTAACGTAACAAAAAGAGAATGATATGCATACAGTCAGAGATAATTTAAATCATTATAAAAGCAATAGTCAACTTCGGATATGTATTTTTATGATAGTTCATAATATTCAATGCATTTTACCATATCAGCAGCATGTCCATATCGTTTTATATATGTACAACTGTCACATGAGCATCATCTAAAATTATGTCAACTAAGACACATCAATATCAATAACCATTTTCATTTACATACACATGTACCTTAGCATTTTTCTGCTACTATTATAAAGCGGTGAATTCCATCATAGCCAAACATATACATGCAAACATACTATAAAAATCACTATTTCATAATGGTTGTTTCATTCTCATTTGTATAACAGTCAATATATTTATATGTCATTTAATATCTATGATAATTTAAATAATGCTGAGTACACACATTATTCCTACAATATGATCAAAACTTTAATAGAATCATAAATTATGAGTTTGCAGTGATTTTAATATAACTAGTGACAGTGATAATAAATGCATTTTGTCCAGAAGAAACAAAAATATTACTATAGGATAAGAACATGGGTACTCACCCAACCCTTTGATGATTTTTATAGCTACTTAATCCTTGATATGCTCTATTTAATGTCTAAAAATGCAAAACATAACATTTTTCAACTTTATTTCTCTTACTCAAAAGTCTAATGTATTTCTCAATTACACATTATTTTAGCATTAATACATCTTCTAAATTAAAATATATATAAGCAGAACTCATCTCAATTAAATTATTTATTTGCTCCTTCCTCAAACACCTCAACCGATTATATTTTCAAAATTCTGATTTAATTAAACCTACTATTAATATTTTAATAATTACACACATGTTTAATTCATAAGTAATATGCTAAAATCCTAAACTCACCTTAACCTGCACTGGTTTGTTCGGCTCCTCGTTGTTCATGCATGCAAGGCTGCAAGGTTCACTGGCTTTGACTTCAGTTCTTCCCCAATTGCATGGAGCATCTCACGCGAAGTGTCGAAGCCTCCCACACATGCAAGTTTCCTCATTCTTCCTTCGCGCACAGAGGTCGGTCGAATTCGGTTCCCCTTCTCCCGCACGTTTGTGCTCAGATTGGCCCGCCTCTCCTTTTTGTACGCAAGGTGCACCACATAGAACACGCGTGCTCCTCTCTTCCCTTTTTTGCTTGCACCACATAGAACACGCATGTGCCTCTCTTCCCCTTTTTTCGTAATTGCAACATACACATGTTTTGCTCGTCGTTATTTTCGTCTTCTGCTTCAATCAATGCACATGGAAGCCCTAGCTTGCACTCGTCAATCTTCCTGCCTTCACACGCATCGATTGGCTCCCCAGATAAGCCGCTCATGATCATAGTCAGCGTTTGCTACCTTTGGCTTCGTCCCTCGTAGGTGAGCATTCCTTTTTTTTTTTCTTCCTTCCCTTTCTCCAATTCTTGATCTCTCTAAGTCTCTTTCTTCTCTGTCTCCTGTCTCGGTCTCTTTGTTTGTTCGCTTCGAAAGGAACACTTCTCTTTTAAACAAAAGTGTTGAGGCATTTCCTTGTCACCCAAAATGACTGCAATGAGTGAAACTCATAATAATAATAACATTATTATTTATTTTATTTTATTTTATTTTTCTGTTATTACAGTAGTAAATTTGACAAAATGTCAATCCCACTTATAAAAAAAAAATTAAAGGATATATAGATACAAGAAAGGTATAACAATCACTAACCATAGTTTTTGTTATAATCTGGGCTTGTTGGAGGTTTTGACAGAGCAATTTCAGTAAACTGTTTCTCTCCATTAGATTCGCTTCTAAAACTAGAATGATTGTTCCTCTCGAAGTATTAGTGAAAATGGATGTTTGTCATCTAGCATATAATGCTTATAATGCTTGATATGGAGTCATTTGAAAAGTTGTATGAAAACTTGTGTTATAGCATATTTTGGTCCAACATAAACAAGTTTTACAATTTTGTTTGGGTAGAGAGTTGCTACTCCAGCTGGCGTAATTGTTTCTGCTTTTATCTCTTTGTCAAATTATATAATGACCAACATAATCATAAACATCTTTAGTTTTCTTAGGCTAATGAAAATTTACAGAGAGCTGTTTAAGCATTTTAATATTCCCCCATGTTTGACAGTTGATGGTGATTGGAATTCATTAAACAACTTATCTTTTATGAATTGAATTCATACTAGGACAAATTTGGCCTTGAAAATATAACAAATTATCTCGCATGCATTAATAAATAGCTGATATTTCCCCTCATTTTAATCATATTTGTAAATTCAATTGATCAGGTGTTGTTAGTTCCATTTTCTAATAATCTAGTAGGGAGAAGGAAAAATTTGAAAACAAAGAGCTAGTTTGCTGTAGCACTGTGGAGGCCTCCATTCCATCTTCATATATGCATGAAAGGGAATCTCGATGTGGATGCAAACCCCAAAATCTTGCAAATTTATTGTTGTTGAGCTGGTCTTTGAATCTCCTGAGTTTTTATTCTATCAAGCATCTAAGCGATTAATGAATGACATCACTAAAAAATACTATCGCCACTTAAAAGTCAAACATTACTATGGATTTTTTTTTTTTTTGCGACTTAAAAGTCAAACATGATCATGGAAAATATTTTCTTAATGTTGACAAATGAACCCATCATCTTAACGATGGATTTTTTTTGCTAAAAAGGAACATTGGATGGCAATGTTGCATCAACATAGAGCTTGCCGCTATTATAATTATCCATCTTAGTCACAAATGCCCTAGAAAATCTAGTACGACGAAAACAGGTGCTGTCACAATTATATTTTTAACAGTTGCAAATGGTTCTTTCACAGGAGTGTCCCCTAAAAAAGCATTAATCTTCAACAGATTTGTTGAAGGGGCGATGATGGAGTCATATTTATCAATAAAGCGTCGATGATGGCCTCATAATCCCAAGAACTTAGGGGGTATTTGGTCGCATAATATTTACGGGATTTAGTCGTGGATTTAACTTGAATCTCACCAAACATTAAAAAAAAAGAAACTAAACCCAACGCTCTGTTAATTCAAAATCTCTTGCTTTCCATTGATTTCTTCACATTCCGTCTATCTTATAACGTAAATCTAGATTTATTAAATCCACCTAAGAGGCGGATTTACGGGACGTCGCTCGTCATCTCTATCGTCTCTCGCGAGCCAGTTGGATTTGATAAATCATCATTAATGTAAATCAAAGTCGAAGTCAAACAACGCCAGCTTCTAACTGTTTTAGGAATTAGCCATCGTAGCATTACTTCTATAATCTTTAACACTGTTAGTTTGCACCCTATGTCTAAGATATTCCCGATTAGCTTGAAATAAATTGAATTTCGCTTAGTGTAACAACGAATTGTTGGTTTTGTAATACGTCCAAAATTGTCTATGAATGAAAAACACGGGTCGACAAGTTTGTGCTATGAAACAAATCATCATTGAAGAAGCTAATTGCACTTTTTTTTTATGATAAGCCCCAAATACTTGATTCTTTAAGGATTGAAAAGTAGAAGGTGCATTTATGAAGCCAAACGATGCTACTAAAATTCAAAATGGCCAACAAGAGCTCAAAATCCCATTTGAACTTGATGGTGGCCAAAACGAACTTTGAAATTTCAGATAATTAGCTCCTTGCAATTCATTTAACAGTTAATTTTCAGTAGGAACACAATCAAAACAAAACTGCAAAGTACTATCTTGGCTTTGACAAGAGGAACTGGATTGAAAAACGGTCTTTGACTATACCTGAATATCCCTGCCTTTAGTTATCTCTTTCACAGCTTTTTTATGACATTCTTTTGAAAATGAGGATAATGATAAGATGGAAATTAACTGGTTTTGTACCAGCTACCAAAGGAATGCATGGTCCATTCAAGCATGTGTTGGAAGAGTATAAGAGTAATAAAAAATACACTCGAAATGCTCCAAAAAATGGTGAATAGAAACTTTGAACCACGAACAAGACGACATGACACGACGCAATATTGGGATGTGGTATAACTGAAAAACATAGGACACAACATGTCATCGATAAAATTTAATGATTAATTAATTATTAATATAAATAAAATATTTTTTTAATCTTTGTTAAAGACATCACAAAATAAAATATTTAATAATAAAATTTAACTTGTTTTATTGAACATTTCGTTTATAAAAATTAATTTTCCAAATTAGTCATATAATCTATTTCAAAATAATTCTTCCAACTTATCTACTACATTTTAAAATATCTTATGATTACACCTTGTTTAGTTAATTAAGTTAAAATCTAATTTTTAGAATCAGAATAAGTATATATTTATAACTATTAACTCATTAAAAAGTAAAATTATATATATATATATATATTATAAATTATCATCTACAAACTTGAGTGGCTTTAACTCTACTTGGTTTCAACGAATAGAAGCTTCAGTGTAGCCATAGCAAAATTCGTGGGGATTTGAATTGGCTTTAATGAACCGGTTTGACTCCTGCATAGGTTATGATAAAGAAACTTACAGCTTCCACTTTAGAGGATGTAGGTAGGTTTCAATAAACAAAAGAGAACTACAATGCTCGACTTCGACGAATGTAATATAGAACTTTGATGTCGGGCTTCGAGAAACAAAAGGGAAATTGATGATCTACTTCGACGAATATTGAATGCACCTTTGATGTCAATTTTGATGAATGTTAGAGGGAGCCTCGACATGATGAGAGAGGAGGCGACTTCGATTATGTGTTATAATTCGAGTTTACATATATTTATAATTTTCTACTTCTTGTGTCCCGTTTGTATCCATATCATGTTGAGCTCATATATGATGTGGTGTTGAGGCATATCTCATGCATATTAGGGCCCAACAAAAATTCATATATATTTTGTAGTGTTGAACAAGTTCGGGGCGTGTCAAACATGTGTCGGTGTTTGTACGTGTCTGAGACGAGTATGAACTTTTTTAAAAGTGTCGGTACTACTTAAATGAGAACGTAGTTTAGATTGCAAGTCAATCAATAAGGACCTAGTTTTTTTGTATTCAAAAGAATGCTCTATTATGCAGTTGCAGCTTAAAACCAAAATCTACTAAAATTGTATGTAATAAGGCTTGTAGTTGGTGAAAAGTAATTCATTCTTCTATAGAAAATGTGTTGTGAGATTTTTATATGAGAAAAGTGTCAAAATGGTCTATTGTCTCTTTGCAGGGTCATTTTAGCTTCAAAGTTTATAAAAGTGTCAATTTAGTCCCCAAATTTTTCTAATTGAGTTGGATTAGTCCTTGTTGAGATCTATTTTTGTTCTCATTTCATTTAAACATACTGGAAATTAATTTAGCACTTTATAAACTCGATGATTAAAATGACCTTATCTAAATAGTCACGGGACTATTTTGACACTTTACTCATATAATCATGCATAACTAGTCCTAAGGAATGCAACTAGGTAATCCATTCTGGAATAAGTTGTGTTTTTCCTTTTTTTAGTATAGATTTATTATCTATAGAAAATGTGTTGCGAAACCTTTATAATCATGTAAAAAACTAGTTTCCTAAGATTTGCAACCATTGCATACTGAGGACGATATTGGAACCCTGGATTCAAGAACAGACATATTGACTAAAGTGGATGACCTTGCAAGGATAATTGCATTGTCTAGCATTGATTTTCATAGGATAGGTGAGAAACCCCTTAAGTAGAATGAAGCTGAACTATTATATATTGAGACACCTTTTGGTATAATTATTGGAATTATAACAAAAATTACAAAATTGAGCTTGCTCATATGGGAGCACTCCTAGGATGGGTGACCTTTAGGGAAGTTACACCATGTGGACAAAATTGTGAGGCCATTGGGCCAAAGCAAGTAGTATCTCGATGGGTGGGAGCTCGGGCCGTTACAAATGATATCAGAGCATTACACTAGTATGAAGAAAAGAATATTTGCTTGGTGTGTGATTTTGGGTTAAAAAAATAAAGAGCACATCAATTACTTAAGTGGGAGAGCTTATGAAACCGCTTAAGCAGAATGAAGCTGAACTCTTGCACATCGAGGCACCTTTTGGTGCAATAGTTGGAGTTTTGACAAAAAATTCAAAATTAAGCGTGTTCGTATTGGTGCACTATTTGGATGGGTGACATTTTTTAAAGCTACACCAATTGGACAAAATTCTGAGTCATTTAGACAAAAGTGGATACTATCTCTATTGGTGAGAGTTTGGGTCATTATAATAGGAAATCTCCATTACCAATAAGAACATGAAACTACTTTGTAGTTGAAATGATAAGCTCTAAGCATTTAACCGTTGTTTCTTAAATAAAGTTGTGACTAATGTCACTATCAATATATCCATTAACTTGGTGTTTTTTTGACAATGCCTTCAATCATAAACTATGCGGATTGAGTTGTCCAGCCATGGTGTTAAGACTAAATTCATATAATTGTTTAGACATACCTTATATTGATTCATCTGCTTCCGATTTAGGATCAAATTTCTGTTTATCAGTGCCAAGTAATTAGTAGAATACAGCATTTATGTTAAAAACTAAAATTTTCATTGCCAATGAAGCACAATCCTCTTTCGCTCTTGTATTGTCTTTGATGAATTGATGGAAGTCTAAGCCACAACTAATTGATTCGGAGGATTCTGAGAAGTTGTTTGGATATATATGGATGGGCTGGTTTGCTTGAACTCATTGAACTAGTTGGAGGAGAATGTTGCTAATCATTCAGCAATGTAAAAGATTTTTCCAATAAAATTTCGTGGCATAATTTATTCTTAAGGTCTGAAATAAGAAACCTAATCATAGAAAACTCGAAAAGACCTGTCGCCTTGCTGGCTAGTTCTTCGAAGTCGTTCTCATATTCCATTACAGATGCCTATTGAATATGCTTTGATAAATGTTGAATTTGGGATCGAGCATGATGGTTTTATTGATATAAAAGGGGTGGTATAAATATTGATTACATGACTCCTAATATAGGAAATATATAAAATAGGAAAGACATACAAATCGGAAATACATAAAATTAGAAGGAAATGTTTAAAAAAGGAAATATAGAGAGAAATAAATCAATGTAAACAACTTTTAACATTTTCTCTCAAGTTGAAGCATAGATGTCAATCATGTTAAAATTGGATTTGAACTCGTCAAACAACGACCAAAGAAGATTTTTTGTGAGAATATCTGCTAGTTGACTAGTAGAATATATGAATGAAATACAAATTTTCTTGGAATCAAGCTTCTCGTTGATGAAATGATGGTCAATCTCCACATGCTTGGTACGATTATGTTTGGTCGGTTTATGGGCAATGTTGATGGCGGCTTTATTGCACAAAATAAATGCAAAGGAATGGAGACCGGCATACTTAACTCACGGATCATGATGCGCAACCAAAGGTCTTCACATATTCCTAGGGATAAGCCAAAACTCAGCTTCTGCTTTGCTATGGGCAACCACAAACTATTTTTTATTTTTTCATGTGACAAGATTTCTCCACACACAGGAGCAATAAGCCGAGATAGATCGGCGATTATGGACGAACCATGGCGAATCAGAGTTCTTATAAACTACAACAGAGTGAGAGGTGTGATAAGAAAACAACCTGAGGTCGGTGTGCCTTTCAATTTTTGGAGGATCCAATGTACAACAGCGAGTTGGTGCTCGTAGGGATCATGCATGAACTGTCCCCACTAGACGTTGAAAGTGTTTCTTGTTCATTGTAATTACATTGGGAATATCTGCCAACTTCTCATTAGAATCCTTTTAGAACAATTATTGGTTTGCAAAGAAATAGCTTTGTATGTCAGCAAATTAGTCAGATACATGCGCTGGGAAAGGCTAATGTCCAGAGAGGTCCGAGCTACTTCCATACCTAAGAAATACGAGAGAGAACCCAAGTCCTTCATCTCAAAAGATGCGGCCAGGATGCTTTTGAGAGATTCCCAGGCCGTACGATGTCATCAACATAGATGATGAGGATGACAATCCGGTTTTCGGATGAGTGGCGGAAGAACATCGTGTGATTAGATTGGGCCTGAGAGAAACCATGACTCACAACAATTTGAGTAAACTTATCGAACCAGGCCCGAGGGGATTGTTTCAATCCATAAATAGATTTTCGTAGTGGACACACTTGTCCAGAAGAGGAGGTTGAGTCAAAGCTGGGTGGGAGACGCACATACGCCTCCTCTGGGAGATCTCCGTTAAGGAAAACATCCTTGACATTGTTGGCCGTTTTATTTTAAACCTTATGATTTTTGAAAAAGGAGATAAGTTTTATAAATATGATAATAGTTTTAATATAAATATGTAATTTTTGATTTTTTGAAAGTAATATTTTAATTTTGAAATAGATGAGACCAGCCGAGTCTCATATTTTGGATAGTTTAGATGATTAAGCGCGATACCACAAGTAATACACTTATCTCGAAGAATAAACATATCACTTGTAATAAGTTCAATCATTTGAGATGAATTATGACATTCGTTTGGTTTGCGAAATATTTTATATGAGACCAACAAGTTCCCCTACCTAATATAAGGATTCAATAGAGTTTATTTTACCTGGGTTCCAAGTTCTCTATATAGGCAAGATCCTATATTTAATTACACCTCAAATGACCGAGATCACTTAGGCAAACTCTCGATTAAGATCAGCGGTTTTGCCTTTAAGATTTCAAAGTTTAAGTTTCCATGATTGGACATAGGAAAATCAAATGAGAGTGGCTCAAACAGGAACAATTATTTTAAGGAATCTAAATGAATGAAGAGTAGGGGATATCACAGATCCAGAGAAAACCCTGATGACTTCCCAACTATTCTATTGTTTGGCTTTATGTTTTTGAAATTATGTTATTCGATGTTTAATCCTGCAATTTATTTAGAATTTAGTACTTACATTCGCACGATATCAAATCGTGCAAATAGCCTAAAAAAGATTGGAGGATTTACACTGTTCTTTACAGTGACCTCGGAATCCTAAATGTGTTAGGACTTATAATTGCACAACAGGGCTGTGCAAAAAACATAAAAGTGATATGTGAGGGTTTATGCTGTGCTAGACAAACTACCTCGAAATCTTATGTTTTGTTATTTAAACTAAGGAAAATATTTGGTTGTCAAAGACTTGTTGTACCGCTGTAGATCGTCATCCTTCATCTACTACGTCACGGTCGTGCTGGCCACAAAGAGTTGTTTCATGTTCCATATAGTGACAGTCTCAGGTTTAGTGCCTCATATGTGTGAGTGTGCAATATTGTTATTTGGTAACTTACTGTTGTATATCTCTTAAACCAGACTATATCCTAAAGGTTTTGTAATTAATTTAAGTTATGAATGAACAAACTATGTTATAAGGAAGAACGGTAAATGTAAACAACATAAAATGCTGTAAATAAAAGCAGTATAAGAAAATACAGTAAAACGTTATAAACGTACTATAAACTTTGGGTACCTGATTTTTCTTATTATTGCTGCACCTGTAAATGAGATCAACGTCGCAGGTAACAGTATAATAGACAAATTCAGCTAACAGGACAAACATGTGTTTTTGTATAACAGAATAAATGATAGAGTAGCACATGGAAAATCCTGAGGAAAACTGAAATCGACCCACAAAGACTCAAAACAAATTGTAGGAAAAAGACAAACAAATAAAACAAAACACAATGTCACATATAAAGGACCAAGGGTGAGAGATTTAGATGTGACATTGGGAATGTCCCCAATTGCCAGGAAGATTTGAGCGTGAGGCTCAAACTTAAATTCCGAAGCATTGAGTTTCATTTTGGATCAAGTTATGATGAGAATTTCATCATTTGATCTAATTAAATCAGTCATTAACCACAACCTAGTGCATATCTTGTCTATTGCTTTAATTAACTTGTGAATTAGAGTCATGCCTAGTTTCAGTGCCTATTTGAAAATTAGGTAGATAAACTTTCACCTAGGGTGTGCACCTAAAGTCTAGGAGGCCTACACTTTAACTTGAACTTGAAGTGTCTTAAAGTGTTATACCCTCAATTAAGTGTTTTCTTACTAATCCTCGAACATTTTTAGATCAAATTTAGCTCACTATCAGACTCTTAAGACCTAAGGGGTAAACATATAATTTTGGCAAGAAAAGCTCGTGAAATGTGCTTCAATCCTAATTAAAACAATTGGGCTTAATTTTAACTAATGCTTAGGGAGCCTAATTGATGGCCTATTGATCTTTCAATTCATGCCCCTAACTTTTGAATCATTTAAACTCTTATTTTTGCCCAATTCTCAACAATTCTCACAATTATAATTTTATCCTTCTTATATAAAAGAAATAGTGAATGGTTGGATGCCCTCTTTCTCCTTGGGTTTCAATCATTTCAACAGACTAATTATCATTTTTTTTTATTCTCTCCCATTTCTTTTTATTTTTTAAGGCCGTAAATCAATCCTAAAAATAATTAAATAAGAAATTCTCATTTTTAACTTAACCAGTGTAAAAAAATCAACGAAAAATGGGAGGTCGGCCCACTTAAAAAAAAAACCATATTAGCTAAGCAAGGGGCAAAACCGCAAGTGAATCGGCATAAAGGCGTTCAAAACAATGATCAAATCAACCCCAAAAACGTGCGTAAATGTCTCCAAAAATTAGCACTTAAATTGCCCAAATTGATGTATAAAAGTCTTAAAATGCAACTTAAACTTTAACGAATAAGGCCTCAAATTGCAACTTAAACTTTAACAAATAAAGCTTCAAAATACAATTTAAACCTCACCGAAACAAAGCCAATCCTCAGCCTAAAATCTCGCCAAAAACAGGGCCAAATTGCAACTCCAAACCTTGCCAAAATATGGTCAAAATGCAGCCCAAAATTTCCAAATTTTTACAGATAAAACACTCCAACTTTCAGATTTTTAAATCCTTCAAGCAAAGTACTAAATTCCTATGTATTTACATACATAACACTTAGATTCTTATGCATTTACACATTCAGCACCTAAGTTTTTAACGACCTCATGCAAAATCCTCAAAAACGCTTTAAACGAATATGCTGCTACCGTATATTTCCATGCGTAGGATCATCAAACCAAAAGTACTATGAAAGCCCATGTAAAAGTTTAAGTGCTAATTATGTACATTTAATAAGAATTGATTGATATGTGTATTATACCTGCAAGAATGCCAAATCCATGTGCAACAAGATCAGGCTCAACCTCATCCTTAGTCAAGCCAATTCAAACATATACAAAGGTTAAGCCAACCTACAACTTTCAGCATAATATTTTGGCATGCCTCAATTCAAAAAAAAAATTTGTGAGATTTTCTCTTTTCAAATAATTTTGCGTTGCAAGCCTCTCTAGCCTCCTTCACGTTTTCCAGGAAATGTATTTTTTTATTTTGCACAACTCACTCACATTTTCCAACACCTCAATCCTGTAACCACTCTCATTTTTAACATTAAACTCATTTAGTTCTTGTGTGACCTTAATTTCCCAATTCCAGGTATACTAAAAAAATGCATTTGGGGGCAATTCCAAGTGACGCAGATTGGAAAGATTACTCATATCTCCAGGTAAGAAATCATAAGAGCAAGATCCCCCAACCACATTTTATAGATTATGAACAGTAAATGATGAAGGCTGCTCAATGACCTTAGCATTTTAGTGAGATTTACAACAAAATTCATATATCGAAATGTTTCAAATTTTCGGTAAATTCAGTCATCTTTTTCTGATATGGAGAATGTATGAACAACAAATGAAAGCTTCTCGATGCCTTTAAAATTTCAACAAGTATGTAAAGAATCGAGTGATATGTATGTAAAGAATTAAATGGCACATATGTAATGATTTAAGTGGCATGCATGTAAATCTTCTCAATATACACATAGCATCTCAATAATTTAAATTCCAGAAATATGCTTTGACCCAACTTGTAAGAAAGAATGCTATATGCTTTCTGAGAAATATGATATTTTCGTAGAAGCAAACCAGAAGGAATTTTCACAGTTTCGTTTGAAAAAGTATGTGTTAAATTTGAACTAAAGCACAAATTCTGTAAGCATAGAAATAATTACTGCGCCATAGTGTACATTTGCATAAAATTTACATTTCCTTAAACCTGGAAGTCAATGTTTGAGCCTCAACTTTCTTCCAAAACCAACAGAGCTCCAAAAGACCCAAGCACACAGAAGATGAGCAGAGCAAGAAAAAAAAATCCACCAAAGAGATTAGAGGAAATTTTGGCAGCACCTCCACCTTTTCTAAAAATTTCGGCCCACCTCAACAACTCCCCAAAGTGGGATTTTATAGGCAAAAGAGAGGAGTAGCCAACTACCAACCCTAATGGTGGCCGAATCAGGTAAAGGGAGAGGAGAAAATGCATTTAGGGAGGAGGAAATGAAGCCTAGGGCAGAGGAAGAGTCGGTCAGGTGGAGTTTCACCGTTCGAAAGCTGCTCGGTCGAGCGGAGCTCGAGGAGGCGAGAAGGCGAGCCGCGTGCGCAAATGGCAGTGGAATGCCGCGTGTGAGGGAAGATGAATGTCGTGTGCGCGAATGGCAGAGGAGACGTGGGAGGGGAAGACTCGTGCTGGCGAGCCAGGGCTGCGATCGAGCCGTGCCTGGGAAACTAGTCGTGGGAGCTAGGGCACGCCCGAGCGGCTCTCGGTCGAAGAAAGGAAAAGAAACATGTGTGTGAGTAGGGATGTTGCGTGTGGGTAAGGCTTAAATAGGATTTACGATTAAAATTAATATTATAATCAGTAATATAAATATAAAAATATTTAATATTTCCAAAATAATATTTGATTTGTCTCTTTTTATTTGTGCATCACATCATAACAAAATAGATGTCATTTTTAGGTAATTCTAACGTTCCGGACGCGTTGATGTGATCTGTTTCGTCGTCGGAGGTTGTTTTGACGAATTCATCGATTTGCGTGTAATTTGTTCGTGCATGGAATTATGACAATATTAGTGTGTTTTCTTGCTAAAATTGGTGTCCCGGACGCGTTGACACAGCCTTTTTTGTCTTCGAAGGCCGTCTAGAGAAGTTTGCTTTTTCACCCATATTCAAGCTCAATTTTAGTCCGTCATTGTGCAACTTAATAATTTTTGTGCATTTTGTGTGTGTGTGATGATAATGTCCTGAAAGGTTTTCCTAGGGCTCAAGATCCTGTTGGGAACTTCTTCCTGAGTCTTCGCATGATAGTCCTTTACCATGATCACACTGCGATGGTTTTGAGATCATTAATGTGGGTCATCACAAAGGAAATAGGAAATAACTGGAATTTCTAAGGGGATGAATTCCAATACTAGTTTTCTAAGATAATCAATAGAAATCCCCAGAGCTAGATCCTAGGATCCTAAGGAAAAAAGTAATGACCTCAAAATGAGGTCAACAAACATCCAGTTGGAGTAAGGGCCAATCCAGATTCACAACAAGAGGTAGCACAACTCAAATGGTGTTCA
>NEWO01000001.1:7941373-7954822 GCA_003013225.1 Phalaenopsis aphrodite
TTTTCCACAATTTTTTTGAAGAGAGGGATTTGTAGGAGAGTCTCAAGTGTAGTCGTAGTAGATATTGCATCACATCCATAAGACAAACATGCCATTGTAGACTGTGTCGCCGTCCTCGATTCGTGTTTCGCCTCGTGGATCTTCTTAATAACCTCAAAAGTTGGCCAAAATTGCCTACATTCAAGAAGTATCACAAACGACAGTCCAGTGGTCACCAACAAACGGAAGAAACAAGTACAAATGACTAATCAAGGTCTCGGTGGAATTAATTAGTCATGACATGATCATTGAATTCTCCATACGTTGGGTCAGTCTTCGAAAGTTCACGAATCATATCTGTGAGATGGCCGAATTTACCTCGACCTTTGACGAACAATGACTGCTTGAGACCATTGGAGAAAATTAGACTCGTTGGGTTTATGATTGGTGATTAGGAAGTTCATATGACTTTCAGGTCCTCAGGTCTGCAAAGGGATTGCGGTCAGTATCGATCCTTCCGTGGACTCGAATACACCTTCAGAAGGTAGCTCGGTGATGGAGTTCGCTGTGATTCCAACCGAGCCAAAGGTGAGGGTGGGATGCCGAAACATAGAAGTATTCTGGCAGCAGGAAATTTAGCTGGGAAGATCGCCGACAAAAGGCCCTGTAGGCGGCTGAAAAATCTTTGGGGGAGATAGGCCCTATAGGTGGCGTTTCTGGAAGGATAACTAGGACGAGCGGCTAGAAGGTAGGTCTTGCTGGAAGGAGGTTTAGCTGGCTGTTGGGGGGGACTGGTGGCTGGAAACTACTGCGGGAGGTTTCAGTTGCAAAAGCCTGCAGGGAAATAGCAATGGGAGAGCCTGTAGGGAAGCCAACGGCTGAACCATGCAGGGAACGGATTGCTAATGGGAGGGCCTGCAAGTGGCCAGTGGCTAAAAAAACTACAGGAAGCTTCAGTGGCTAGGGTGATGTCTTGGCGATAGCTAGGGTTAGATCCATAGCTTTGATATCATGTAAAATTTGAGAATAGAGCAAGATAATTTTATTGATATGAAAGGGGAGGTATAAAGTACAGATTACATGACTCCTAACATAGAAAAGATATAAAATTGAAAAGACATACAAATAGGAAATACATAAATTATGAAGGAAATATATAAAACTGGAAATATAGGAAAAGAAAATAAATCAATGCTAATAACTTCTAACAAGAAGTTTTCACATAAGTTCTTGTATTGTAAAATTTCAAAGCAAGTTTGTTAAGATTGAAGAGAACTTTTCTAAGTTAAATTGTGTACTTCAACAATATAAACATTGATAGCATGTCACAGCACAGCAGCCTCTTCAAGATGAAAATATGCTATATGAATGTGGTGGTTGTCTGAAATACTATGAAATTTGAAATTGTTGCATTGATGTACTGATTGTAAACTAATTGAACGTTCAAATGTTATAAGAAACACTTGATTTACGTGAATCGGAGCTTATTTTGCTCTTGCAATGGGTACAACTCATTAGCTAATTTATGCTTGAGATCTAAAATAAAGAAGCTAACCGGGATAACACGGAATTCAGGGCATAATTATGTTTTGAAAAAAAATTATGATGGCTTCAAACCACATTATTGTGCTTCGAATAAAGAATCTATCCGGAGAAAAGATAGAAAGTCTAAGAAACTTATAGGCTAGTTCTTCGAAGGCATTATGGGATGCTTTTATAGATCCCTATCGAACAAGTTTTATTCCCTTTTTTTTGTGTGCAAATCCACATATTAAGATATTCCAAAACGGCTTCATAATGATTGAAGAAAACTTTTCCATGTTAAATTTTGGCTTTTACGCACACCCATTGATATCATGTAGCGGCAACTCCTTCAAAATGTAAAGAAACAAATATAAACACACTGGCAGTCCAAAGTATTATGGAAACCAAAATACTCCCCTCCAATGAAAACCCTGGTTTTGACCTTAGAAGCATTTGAAATATTGAGGTATTTCTATCTTTATAGATTTCATAAATTGAACTATATCAGCTGATGATTGAGGAACTGATATTGATTTGAGGTCTGGTCTTAAGATGCTTTCACCATAGAAATTGTCCTACAGTATCGATGATGATTTTCTGCATTGAGACAACATTTTGATTGTTTTATGGATATTCATCATTAAAGCTTGAAATTGTCTACAAATCACAGAAAACAAACAAAGCAAGAAACAACACCTTTGAAATAGATGCTAACTCCTTAAAGTGGGAAGAAGAGAATGGAAGAATTACCTAATATAATCATCATACTTTATATTTTCTTCATATGTTCTAGTTTTTTATAAATTTTACAAGGTTACCCTCAACATTTATCTTTTCTAACATCTGTATAAATTCATCAAAAAATATCTGTTGAAGTAGACCTTTAACCATCTTGGTCCTTTCTCCTCTTGGAATGATGTGGTTCTGTTTTGTCTCTTCCTTCAAGTGTAGCTTGCAACTTTGTGTCGCTTGTTACTTAAAGTTTGTCTTTTGCCTAACACATTGCTCCCTTACTAAAATCTGATTTAATAATTTTGACTTTTTCATGATTATCTAATATAATCATCAAACTTTATATTTTCTTCATATGTTCTAGATTTTTATAGATTTTACAAGGTTACCCTCAGCATTTATCTTTTTTAACATCTGTATAAATTCATCAAAAAATATCTGTTGAAGTAGACCTTTAACCATCTTGGTCCTTCTTTCTCTTCTTGGAATGATGTGGCTCTGTTTTGTCTCTTCCTTCAAGTTTAGCTTGCAACTTTGTGTCGCTTGTTACTTGAAGTTTGTCTTTTGCCTAACACATTGCTCCCTTCCTAAATTTTGATTTAATAATTTTGGCGTTTTCATAACACAGTGAATTAATTGATATATAGTTATCCTAATATTTATGAGTGATATTATCCAACAAAAAAGAACCCAGACTGCAATGAAGAGGAAAACGCAAGTTTGCATCCATGTCTCATGTTCTAATTTTTTGTTTCCTCATTATGCAAGCTCCTCTGAATGTGCTAAGCTTATTGATTTTTCTTTGAAACAGCATTTTCTTTATACTCAAGCAGTCCATCCATAATCTTTTTGAGTAGCTTAGAATTCCTCTTCATTGGATTAGGCTTATCCCAACATATTCTTGACACTCACCCTGAACCATCATAATTGATAATACTAAATATTTCTTAAAGCTCGTTGCTTGCCAAGATAATTCAGCCATCGATAGGCTGCTTTTGAGATTTATTACTGTTCTTCGCTAGGCTGTCTGTCATATATGTGGTCTATAAACTGAATACTGGTAGGCTTTGACAACCTGTGCTCTGCAATTAACTTTTGCCCACTTCTTTTTAATGACATATTCCAAAGAAATTTTTGGGCCTATAGCTCTTGTGGATTCTATCAATGCTTTCCAACTATCTTTAATTAAAGGAGCATTTACATGCATACCACCCAGTTCTTATGTATTTACATACCAAACTTCTAAACTTTAATTTTCTACATTTATATCACTCAAATCATTCATATCACTATTTTAAATTGTAAAAAGTTAAATACACCTTTTCATGCATAGTTAAAGCAGCATTTATGTAAAATTGATTAGGTTTTGGTATGGAAATGCACAAGAATTCATTGGTATGCATGTAAATATTCATTAATTAATTTAATTCACAAATATTTATAGGAAAGGCTATTCTGTTAAATTTACGATGAATTTCTTTGATGACTCGGAACTTTTCTACTAAATCTTATTCTTATTTTCAAACGTTGCATGGAGAAGAATCTGCTGATGACAATATTCCAAAACAAGGATCAGAATGGGTGGATCTTTTTGTGAAAGAGATGATGAATGCATCCGACATGGGTGATGCGAGGACTCGTACTTCCCGAGCTCTAGAAGCCCTAGAGAAATCTATTGTCAAACGGGTTAATGTTGAAGCCACGCAAAACCTGAATAAGGTACTTTACTTTTCTTGATGGAAGTAGTTAAGGGTGTGCAAACGACTTATTGGATGAATCCGTTTACAAATTATTCAAGTCAAATAAAACCAAAATTTATTATCCAAAAAATCAAACTATTTAAACATTTGCTAAAACTGATCCAATCCGAGCCGAAATATTATTTGGTTTAATCCATTTGGTTTGGAGCAAATCGAAATTTAATATTTAGATCTATTTTAAACCTAAATAATTAAAACTGTGAGTTTTATTTCAAAATCTAAATTTTATTTCACCCTTTTATCTCCCCCTCTACCTCAAACTAAACTAAAACAGTCATATGCTGACTATTGTTTTTTTCAAATGAATTTCATTATCTAATCCTAATGTTTTCCGTTCTTTCTGTTTCTTTACTTCAATGAATATTAAAAACCAATTTGAAAACCGGAAAATGAATACTTATATTTTTAAAACAAAAATCCGAATCCTTATTTTAAAACCGTACTGAATCAATCAAATTTGCTCGGTTTGATTCGGTGCACACCCCTTGAAGAGGTTAACCTTCTTCTCTCTCATTTCTCCATTTCTAAGATTGTAACAAAATTACCATTTTGTTTGAGATAGGAAAGCATGGTTTTGAAAGAACAGATTGAAACACTCCTCCGTGAAAACACAATTCTGAAATCTGCAGTGGCCATTCAGCACGAGCGTCAGAAGGACTTCGAGGTGAAGACTCAGGAGCTACATCAGCTTAAGCAGCTCGCTTCCCAGTACCAGGAGCAGCTAAGCAAGCTGGAGGTATGTAAAATTTTCCTGAATAATACATGGAATAGTTTTGTGTAAATAAAAAAAAAAATAGCTTATTTTCTTGTCTGGCAGGTTAACAATTATGCACTGGCGATGCATCTGAAGCAAGCTCAACAGGGTTATTCAATCCCAGGAAGATTTCATCCTGACATCTTTTAGCTCTTTGATGAATTGCCTGAAACATCTGTGTATATTCTGCTGATTTTGTTTCTTATTTTGAAACTTTGATTTGAGGTAATACCAACTATTGACCGAACCGGTTTGTTGGTTTGTTTTATTTCTGTTTCATGTGCGCATTTTCTTATTTCTAATGATTGTAAATTCACAATATTATCGTCACTTTATGATGTGATTTTTACTTGATTTTCTGGTGATTGTAGCAATTTCTGGTATGTTTTGTAAGCGATAGCAGATTTTGACATTTTCTGGAACTTAGGACCTACACTGCTTGCTCGTATTGTGAGGACAGGAATGACTTGTGGTTAAGCTCATCAAGAACAACCATATATAAAAAGCGAGCTTTTTAAACAATTTTTTTTTAATAAATATTTTAATTTTATGCGTTATATATATATATATATATATTTCTTTTTTAAAAAATAAATTAATATGCTTTTGAAAATGTTCTGAAATGATTTTTAGGTGTTTTAAGTATTTAAAAAAAAACTTGCTTTAATTAATTTGTCAATCATGTTTCGTCTCAAATTAAAATATAAGCAAAATAAAATAACGATAAATTGTAGAAAATAAAAAAATAAGTCGTCCAAGGGGTGTAACCTACCTATTAACTCCCCAAGAGAAAAATTTGCGTATGTTGGATGTATGAGGAACGACGTACGTCGGAGGTTATTCAGAGGGTATTGGTTGAATCACCTCGGACGTATGGAGCTCTGTGTACGTAAGACGTACGCAAAATTTTCTTCCAAATAAAATTTGGAGGCATTTACAAAAGTATCACATGATTATTATGTATTTTTATATATCAAGCACCTAAATATTCATATTTAGGTGCATGCCATTGAAATCTTTAACATTACATTAAAAATAATATCATCACTATTTTTTAAGTGAAATGCACATTTTCATCCATAGGCTTATCACACTAAGTTGTAATAAATGTAAATATGAAACTTTTGGTTTTAAATGTGTAAATAAATAATAATTGTGGAGTGTATCTTTTGCAATTTAGTTTTATTAGAATCGTGAAGAACAGCCTTAAATTGCATCCTTTCACCATTTTTTTTCAGGACGAGGAGTAGCATTGTATGAAATAAGAAGTAATTTCTTAAGAAAGTCTCTATAAAATAGGAATTTAGCCATGGCGGAATTAGTTTTCTTAAATACACATTTAGGTAAAAACATAGTTCAAAGCCAGCCATTACTAGGTTGAACATGATCAAATATAGTTCTTATTTATTTATTTTTTTTTTAAATTGAGCTCAAAATATTCATTTAAACTAAAATTGTTTAATGGTGGGATCAAATAAACACCCTTTAATGTGCCAAACATAAATTATTTTTAAATAAAAATCTTTTTTGATACCTCTAATTAGCGAGCTTATTGCGTGTTAGCGTTGAGCTCGTTGGAGTTATCATTCGCTCAAAGTCGACTCATGCACATTACAAATCATATATAAAATTAAAGATTTAATTAATTATTTAATTATTTTGAGCCAATAATGAGTAAAGAATGTGCGAACATACTGATTATTTTCGTTAGATCTGGTTAAGAAATATGCTTAAAATATATGTTTAACTCAGTTCTGTGATCTTGATGTAAGGGGCATCATCTCCTTCAAAGATATGTCCTACAGAATAAGAACTTTAAAAGCTAAATGCACACTTTTGGTTCCTCGCTATGGTAGGGGCATTTAGTTACATATCATCAAACTGTTATGCATTTACATATCCAACACCGAAATTTTACTTTTTACATTTATCACCCAATTCTTTCATATCACATCAAAAATATCATTATTTTAACTTTCAAAAAGTGAGATATACTTAAATGCATTGGGTGGGTTGTATATATGTAAAAAATGAAGGTTAGGTGTTAAGACATAAATGCATAGGAAGTAAGTCATATGTATGTAAATTTTCCTAAAGTATATATGTCCATCATGTTGTTGCTCTCTCTTTCCCCATCGACTCCTTCAATGTAGCCAAAGTTGGGGCCGTCAAAATGAAATTTAGTCGATTATTCGTTTTCGAATGCAATCAAGCTTGATTGGTTGAGCCTGGTGAAGCCATCTCTTCACCAGAATAATATTGAATCCAAATTTGTTCTGTGAGGCATGCCCAAGAGCCAGAACGATAAAAACCTTTAGAGAAGTAGAAAAAGAGAGAGAATTAGAAAGAATAAAAGAACATACACAGACTTGCCCCATAGGGGTGAACTAGGGTATTCTCGGGGTATGTGACCATTTTATATCTTGAAAACGGGGTAACAAGAGAGAAGGGTAGAAAGATCTCCCTACAAGTGAAGGGTCTAGAGAGAATAGCCTAAAGAGGCCAAGCCTAAAGAGGTAAAAAACATTTAATACATGCTATGGTCCCCCAAATTTATAGAAGATAGAGGGACAATTTAAAAATTACATACTTGCCATTGCTTTAATTGGAGAGTTACAGGGTATTCTGTCATTTGTCGTGCCTTTTTTTATTTATAACTGATTTTGTCATATTTGTTGTTTTTGGACCTTCTAGATGTCAGCTTAGAGAGTGGTAGCTGGTTGACCTCAGGGTGGTCGGTCGGCTTGTTTGTTTATTGGTGATATTTGAAGAATTTTAAGGGAGTTACTGAGAGAGCCTCACGTTGATACTTGTGATATTGCTGGGGTTATTAGACAATTATTCAGTCATTGGAGTGAAAATCCATTTCTGGTCAACCAAGGTGGCCCTTTGGTCATCAGACTGGCCTTTAGTTGATCAGTAGTGGTTCGGTCTGTCACCAGCCATTTGGTCAGCTGGCCATCAATCGGTTGGCAATCTTCAGCATGTTGGCTTCATGAATACTTGTAGTTTCTCGTCAGAGGGATGATTCTCAATTTATCTCTTTTAATATGGATTGTTAGATTGTCTCTTGATTCATGCAAATGATTATTAGGTATACATTTTAAGATCCCAAATTTTCTTGCTTGTTCATAGCAATAGTTACGATAAGAACAACAAAATTTTTAATGTAATAAATCAAATCTTAATAGTCATAATTCAATGCAATGCTTAGACACCCATAATTTTTGTGCCCATGACCCTTAAATATAAGGCGTAGTGGATGGTTCTTAGTATCTCGAGTTTGTACTTCCGTGTTTTCCTTATGAAGAAATGATTTGATTTGACACTTAAAACTGTCGATAAAACAAAGATGTTGGTTGCCCTTGAGTAAAGAAGCAATGTTGACTGGAAAGCAAAGTGAAGAATAAAAAGAAGTGGGAGAAGAATATTGTTAAGAAGAAAAAGCCATTTGAGCGAGTGGGGGTGGAGGAGTTGTCAGATTCAATGCGAGAGACTCTCGAGAAGGTTCAACCTAGCATTGGGAAGGAGCTATGTGGCTTGGAAATTGACTCATCAATAAAGACTCCTGTTGAGGTTCCCAGTCAACCCGAGATGGCGAGTGCACCTCTGCCAACTGGTGTACCAGGAGTTTGTGGGGATAATCAACAGGTCGGAGAGAAAGGAGGGGTTTATGACATTTCATCGTTGGATGTTGGCGGAGCTACTTGGTTCGAGGTGGATTGGATCCTGGGTATATATTTTTATTTCTGTTTTTTACTTAGATTTTTTCATTTATTTATTTATCAAATTTTGTTTCTAGTAGATGAGGACATTCATATCATGGTTCTATTGATTGTTGATGACAGCTGAAATTTGACTGCGGTGGCGGAGTGTCAGTCGATAGCAGGGAGAATGTGTTCAACTGCTCGGTTGATCCTGTGGATATCCGAGAGAAAGTGGCTGAGGGATTTCAAATGTCTCTGAGAACCTTGACCCATTACCTGGATGAGATACAAGTTGCTTGGGTTTGGCAGGAGGAGGATCTTCACCCAGTGTTGAAGGAGATGCAAGGGTAGGAAGCCGATCCTCATTGAGAAGTGTCTGAACTCTAGGAAGATGCCTTTGTATAGAAGGCTCGTTCTTTGGCCAATCGAGTGAACCAGCTTAAGCTCGGTGGTCAAATGTTGTATAGGAGGATGGTTAGGAAAGGTTTAATCCTGTTTGAGGTGGTCGATGACCAATTAGTTAAATAATTGTTGTCAGAGTAAGATCCAAGTGTAATTACCTCATTATTAAAATAAATATTTAATTTTCTTTTTTTTGTCATAATTTTTGTGCTGATGTAATGTTTTCTCTTGAAATCCTTGTGGACATTTCATCTTTCATCAGGTCCCTATAAATTGGAGCTAAGGGATTCATTTGTGCACTTGCTGCCTTTTTTCTGTCAACTTTTGTCGCTCGGTTTTTTCTTTTAGTTTGACTTTTACATCCTATTTTCTGATGGCTCTGAAGTGAACTCTCTAGACATTTGATTTAATAGTTGTGGTTGAGTAGTCGATTTTGTCTCTGTCCAATGTAGCTTCTGTTGAGGAGGCCTTTGTCTTCAACTTAATCATTAGGTTTAGAGTCGCTCGTACGAATGAGAGGGCAACCAATAGGTTCAATGAAGATGTGGCAGTCTAGCGAGATCAACTACAATATGGACCACGATTTTTTTTTGTGCCAATAACTTAGAACAAATTTCAATAAATTTGGGGTCATTAAATAATAAATCAAGACAAATTCAATAGTGACGATAGTGACCTATGTGGTTTTCTATCAAAGGAGGTGAATCCTGTGGTTGACTAACTTGAGAATAAGGTGAATGATTGAAAGTAAAAATTCTTCATTGCCTTGTCTTCTTAGAGCTGAGGGCATCAGAACCATGCCGAAAGATGATGCTTTCAAGAGGAAGAAGGGTACAAAATACTCACATGTTGAGGGAGCTGAGATCAATGGGCAGTTGCTCTCATTTCCCTAGTACATTGGATTAATGATTGTGAATATGGTTTTATTCTCTGGAATTTTCTGTCGAATGACAACGAATTCGTGGGCCGCCTCGAATGTTGAAGAAGTTAAGAGAGTGTAAAAAATTTCTTTCCAAACGGTTCGGAAGAAGGCCAAAGCTGAGGCTAGAGAAAAAGTCATTCCTGTCCAGGGAGTCACAACAACTAAAGGGAGGTCGGTTGAGCCACATGACAAAGTAGTTGGCTTAATAGGTAAATTATTTTTTTCTATTTTTGTAACCACAGCGGTGATTCAACAAATTTCAACTAGTGAATTTTCCATCATTGCAAGGAGACATTCAACTCATGCTAATTTTGACATATATATGTTGGGCTTAGCTCCTTTATGCACTGGGTCGGTGAGAATCTGGGGAGCTATTCGGTTGCCTAGAAGAGAATGGGGCTGAGGAACCCTATGAGGAGAGGGCGAGAGTACGGTTGGCTTCACCTTGCCATGATCCTTCATTCATTGGATTATCTATCATAAGTGAGGCCAGTCAGCTCGTTTTTACTGTCAAGAGAGATAACATGTCTCAAATTGACCTGAAAGTAGTGTCTCCAGAAAAGGTACAATATAGGGAAGGAAAGAAGCCAATTATTGAGTCCACTTTTTCATCTCCTCTCTTCAATTGAAAAAAGAGGAAGGGTTCCCTAATTGACTAGGTTTCCTCTAAGAGCTAGGGGACAAAGATATGGAATTCTTCTGATGGTTGGTGCACAACCATCGACCAAAAGGTGGACCGGTATAGGAGTTAGCCATTGGCAAAATTTGATTTAACCTGGATACATTAGGTTGGAGAGCACACAATGGACTCACATCAAGTCGAGGAGGTAAAAGATAATTATGGTAAAAAGCATTCGAATGACTTATATTTATCTTGGGAGCTAGTTGAGACTCATGATAAGATCACTGGTTCACCACTGCTCGAAACGTGACCACCACCATCAGTGACAATGAATCTTGATCGCCATCACACAACCCCTTGCAATGGCCGCACTTGGGTTGCTCGCACATTCTCAATCGGTTTTGCCACTCCCCTAGTTGAAGTCACATCGATAACTCGATAAGCTCCAATTATGTAATATTGTTTCTCACTATTCAAGGTTAGAAATGTTTTGTAACCTATTGACATGGTGGAATTACTTTGACCCTCCACGGTTTAACAATCTCTAATGTCTTCTATATTGACTTTTCTTTTATCTGTGTGAAGAATTATTATATAATGCTAAGAGCTTAATATAACTTTATCACTACTAATTATGTGACAAACAATCATAATTATAAAAAAAGGAAAAAAAAATTAATCGAATGATATTTATATAACTGAAATTTACTGTAACTCATATAAAAAACAGAGTTAAATTACATATCAATAAACTTTAATTAAATAAAACTCACATTAAAAAAAACAATAAAATCAACTGAAGTTCTCTACATTAGGGTTGTAAACGAGTCGAGCGTGAGCGAGCTCAAACTTGGCTCATGTCAGCTCGTTCGAAATAGCTCGTGTTCGAAAATCGGCTCGTGTTCGAAAATCAGCTCGTGTATTCGTGTTCGGCTCGAAATTGACTCGTTAAACTAAAATTGAGAAAAATAGATGTAAAGTGTGAGATTTGAAACTGGATCAAATATATACAAAAGAAAACACTAACCACATTGCCACATGCGGTATTATAATTTAAACTTAAACATAAATGTATATAATATATTATTATATAAATAATATATGTAAAAATTTATATAATTTTTTTTTCGAGCCATTTCGTGCCGAACACGAGCGAACCAATTGTTGTAAGTGTTCGACTCGTTTACATTTCAAGCTTAAAAATTTATTCGTGTTCGACTCGTTAGGCTTAACGAACAAGCCGAACACGAGCTACTTAACGAGCCGAATAAGAAGTGTTCACGAATCCAAATTGACAGCCCTACTCTACATGAACTGCTCATCTAGAATTTAGAACGCGGGTGTTCAATCTGCCTTGAAGAACTTAACCGTGCTCCAGCTCCACAACTTATACTGAAGTCGACTATACCTCCGCCCCGCATACAATTCTTCGCAGCGGCCATACAAAGCCAATGCACGAACAACCGATGCCATCGGAGGCGGCGGCCGGAACCCTAAAGGCGACAGTCGGGACCAAACTGGCGACGTCGGCGATGAGATGGGCGGGAAAGGCGGATCACCTTGGTGGTATCCCCCGCGCGCTGGTCATCGCAGCTGTTGGGGCCTTGGCCAAGATGTTCACCTCCTTCCTCAATTCCACCCACGTCCACAACGCCGAAACCCTTCAACGCCTCGTCCACTGCCGATCACCTGACCGACCGCTAATCACAGTCAGCAACCACATGTCTACGTCGGTGATTCTTCTGTGCCTTCTGTTTTTTATTTCTCTGATATTTTCTTGCTGAGGTTAATCTGAAGAATATTTGTATGCGGTTGTGGCTGCTAATTCTTGATATTTGCTGTTATGCATGTGGTCTCCGTAGATTTTGTTTTGTTTGTTTGTTTGCTTTTTTTTTTTTTGAGCTGAAATTTGTTGATGTGATTTGTTTCTTGTTACGGTTTGAAGATTTGCACGTGGTGTGGATAGATTAGCGGAATGCAGACTCTAGTCAGATGTAGGTTTATAATTTGTTCTATTAATTTTATCTGGATTACTTGGGATGTTTCACTGAAATTTTGTTTGAAATTCTTAGGTTGGGTAATAGTGATTTTTCTCACTTTCTGGTCAGCATTGCGGAAAAAATTTGGGTACATAAGAGGCACGCAGCGCTGCGTGCGATAGCGAATCACCGGAAGACACGTCTGTTTCGTCGGCCCCACCGCTATAAAAATATACCTCTTACTGTGCGTGACCCGTCGACCCGACCCGTCATTGTAACCTCCATGTAATCCCGATGTAAACTCCGCTGTCCACCCCATGTACCGCGCTTGTAAGCCCCATGTAATCCCGATGTAAATTCCGCTGTCCGCACCATGTACCGCGCTTGTAAGCCCCATGTAATCCCGATGTAACCTCCGCTGTCCGCCCCATGTACTGCGCTTGTAAGCCCCATGTAATCCCGATATAACCTCCGCTGTCCACAAAGAATGTAATCCCGGTGTACATTCCGCGGAAACGCCATTGTAATCCGCGTGTACCATCGTTGTACATCCGGTGTAACTTCCGAATGCGCGTGTACACCGGATGTAATCCCGGTGTACTTCCGCGGTAACGTCCATGTAACCCCGCGGTAAGACATCAGATGTACACTTGATGTACAATACGTGTAACGTCAATGTAACCTCCGCTGATTGTAACACGCGTGTAAACCGAATGTAATGTCGTTGTAACCCGAATGTACTGTCCATGTACACTCGAAATGCGCTTGTAACCCGATTGTAATGTCCAAGTAACTCCTTATAACTTATTTATGCTGGTAAATAATAATAAAAAAAACACTTTAAGAATTCACATTCGAAAGAAGGGATTCGCGCCGCTAGGGTTCATCCATCGTGCTCCTTTTGAAGGTTAGGGTTTTGCTACTGTGAGGGGTTACACGCTTAATGGAGGATAAGGAGAGTACGAGGACCTTGGAAGAGACCACTGGTGCGGATTTGGGTGAGGGGAACCAACCCGGACGCTAGCAGGCAACTGTTACAGTGAAGTCCGGCCGCAAACAATCCAAAAA
>NEWO01000001.1:7966021-7992934 GCA_003013225.1 Phalaenopsis aphrodite
CTATGAATTAGGCTCCCAAGCGGGGACTGTTGCACCCATTTAGTTGGTAATGTCCCAACGGGTGATTTTAGAGCTTCATTTATATTTTTATCTTCTGATTTTAATTCTTTCATTGTACTTTCTAGCTCTGTCAGCCGATTGAGCACTGAGATTTGAAATTTCATGAACAGTGTATGATGCTCCTTCAGTAATTCATGGATTTCTTCAAATCCACTACTAGAGGTACTATGTTGATGCCTCTCGTCTATTGGTGGGGGACTGACACGATAAGAAAATATAGACTCAGCAGTACCAATGAATGCGGGCGACTGTGGCTGGGATATAACGTCCTTTCCTGGGGGATGTTGCTCGGGGCTAGATGGTTCTTGTAATGGAGAACCTAGGATGATGCTCGCTATCTAAAATGTCAAAAAAGTTATAAAAAACCTGCAAGACATTACATAGAGTCAAAAGCAATGAAAGAATCACGTCAAAAAAACAAATTCAATGGAATAAAGAAGTAAATTGCTGACCTCGGCAGACTTAAGCCTTTCAAAGGCTACTTGAATCTTCAGAGTACTCCACCTCACATTTGACCACCTCAATATTCTTGGTCTAGCTTGTGGCAATGCTGGGAGGACCATGGAGGTGTGCTCATAAAACCAGATCTGCGTTAAACATTACAAGTTATTTTTAAATTGACAATTGCAGCTGAGATTTCAAAATGTATTGGTGGAACACAAACCGATAGAAGAAATACAAAACCGTTGATGTAACCTACGGGCTGATCCTTTTTTAATTTTAGTTACGCAAACATTAAGTTGCGTCTGCAGAAATGCACATAATGTAGCTGGCCAGTTGTACGCTGCAAAAATATCTACATTCTCGCAAATAGAAGACAATTCTTTCGAAACTCTAAAATTGCTTGAAGGAAAAAGCAAATTTGAAATTAAAAATTTGATTATTAATTGCAGAAGGTTGTGAGATGACTCCCCTGGTGAAAAGTTGAGCAGGACAGTCTTAATTTGTCTTGCATCCATTGTATCAGGCGGTGCATTGGTCCAACATGCAGGTAATCCTCTGTTGGGCATGCCTAGCAGTAATGCAACCTCATCATGAACAAATTTGACCTCTGTCCCTCCCAAAATGAATGCCGTTCGATTAATGTCCCAACAATTAATTATGTGCATCGTCAAAATATTGTCCTGGGGGTACAGAGGGAGTTCAAAAAATTGCGTCAGACTCAAAGATTCCAATTTATGCTATGTGTCCTGATCGACTTTTGGTCGGAAATTATCGAGAACCTCTCGTACTGTAGATGGGCGGTATCTGCAACTAATTGCTTTTGGGTTCAAGAGCCTACAACGATACATGAGAGAAGTTTAATAAAATCTAGTTGGCAATATTAGGGATAGCTTTAAAATTCATTTCACAGCAAACCTAAAATAATTTTAGAAAATGAATTATTTTAGGTTTATAAATTATTTTAGGTTTTATAATTTTAGGTTGAATCTCAACCCTAAAATAATTTATTAAAATTGGTGTAGAACCATGCACAATAATCAAATACTTGTTAGACATATAATTCTTGTGCTTCTTAACCGTGAACAACATTTCACCATTCTAAGGAAAACAACTACAACAAACTAAGAAATACCTGGAAACGGGATGACTCTCTCCCTTTTTGGACTGTTTGCGGCCGGACTTCACTGTAACAGTTGCCTGCTCGCGTCCGGGTTGGTTCCCCTCACCCAAATCCGCACCAGTGGTCTCTTCCAAGGTCCTCGTACTCTCCTTATCCTCCATTAAGCGTGTAACCCCTCGCAGTAGCAAAACCCTAACCTTCAAAAGGAGCACGATGGAGGAACCCTAGCGGCGCGAATCCCTTCTTTCGAATGTGAATTCTTACAGTGTTTTTTTTTATTATTTACCAGCGTAAATAAGTTATAAGGAGTTACTTTGACATTACAATCGGGTTACAAGCGCATTTCGAGGGTACATGGACAGTACATTCGGGTTACAACGACATTACATTCGGTTTACACGCGTGTTACAATCAGCGGATGTTACATTAGCGTTACACGTATTGTACATCAAGTGTACATCTGATGTCTTATCGCAGGGTTACATGGACGTTACCGCGGAAGTACACCGAGATTACATCCGGTGTACACACGCATTCGGAAGTTACACCGAATGTACAACGGTGGTACACGCGGATTACAATGACGTTTCCGCGGAATGTACACCGGGATTACATCCTTTGTGGACAGCGGAGGTTACATCGGGATTACATGGGGCTTACAAGCGCGGTACATGGGGCGGACAGCGGAGGTTACATCGGGATTACATGGGGCTTACAAGCGCGGTACATGGTGTGGACAACAGAGTTTACATCGGGATTACATGGGGCTTACAAGCGCGGTACATGGGGTGGAAAACAGAGTTTACATCGGGATTACATGGAGGTTACAATGACGGGTCGGGTCGACGGGTCACGCATAGTAAGAGGTATATTTTTGTAGCGGTGGGGCCGACGAAACCGACGTATCTTCCAGTGATTTGCTATCGCACGCAGCGCTGCGTGCCTTTTATGTACCCAAATTTTTTTCCTGTTGAACATTGTTGCCTGTTACTAGCATTCCACATGCGGGGGGTGTGTGCGAGTGTGTTTGGTTATGACATCTATGTGAGTTTCTCTGATTTTTTTTTTGTTTTGTTTTCTTGGTATGCTCAAATATGAATTGATGAACATGGGAGGTTTATGTGCTCTCCTTATGTGTGTGTTAAGATGTGTTTGGTTATGACATCTATATTTTCTCTAATTTTTATGTTATGCTGAAATGTCAATTGATGAGCACTAGGGGGTAGGGTGGCTTATAGGGCTCTCTTTCCTCTGTGTGCGTTTGGGCGTGTTTGGTTATGATTTCACTGTTTCTTTCTCTGGTTTCTTTGGTATGTTGGAATAACAATTGATGAGCATGGGGGGCTTTCGAGGCTCTCCTCCTTATGTGTGGAGGTCCGGTGTGTTTGATTATGACTTATCTTTGTCCGTCTCTGATTGCTTTGGTTTTCTTTGGTATGCTTGGGATGTTCAATTTAACTTTTTTGGTTTTTTTTGTTCCTTCATTTTACTGTTTATTGTGCATTACCCTCTACTTTATTTTGCAGTTGATATTGCATAGGAAATTGTAAATGTTTGGCTTGGACGGATAATCAACAACCCAAACTTTGGATGTGTTTGGTTATTGTTTATTGATTTCTTGATTTGTGTCGAGTTTAGGATCTTATGGGGCTCTCTTTTTTCTCCATATCTATACCATTCTTCTTATATGCTTGCTTTTAGTATGCTATTGGGGCATATAATCTTTCTTTACAATGTGAGTAGATGATTATTGGTTATGAAGTTCCTGACAAAGGGTGTTGAGGTTCATGTATGTAGATGTCATGCAAATTGACACTATTTAACTTGCTATTAGAATAGATATATGATATTGGCTTGGAAGCTTTGATTTAAAATCTGAGAATATATGTGGATTGCATGCAATTTTATATATGTTATTTGAGGATTTGAAAATTGGTTTAGAATTGATTACTTTATGCAGAGGCTTGTGATGAGTCATATGATCATAAGATTCTTCTGCGTGTCTTTTATGCTGCTATGCATTTCGATATATAAGAGTTTATTCTACATTGGTGTAAGAAAATTAAGATTCTCTTTTCTATAGGTCCTTTGCCTTACTCTAATGGTTTGATGATAGATTCTTTAACTCTTTATATTGACTTTAAGCTTTAAACTTCCATTTTTTTCAAATTCTTACAATTATTTCTCACATTTCTAATTAATATTTTTTCACTAGTAAGTTGTACTGAACAAATCAAGAGAAGTCAAATTATCTGCTACATGGGATAGAGAAGTTGCGCGTATTTTTTGTATTGTCTGCCTGAATGAGGTAGAATAAGGTAATCAACCTACAACACATTTCAGTAAAGAAGACTGACAAAATATAATACAAAATTTTTGTGAGAAAAATGGAAGAGAATATGACAGGAGTCAGTTAAAAAAGAATGAAACCAACTAAAAAAAAATTGAAAGTTGTGGAAAAATTAAAATGCGGATCAATTGAATTGGGTTAGGACCACTGAAGGAAGACTATGGTTGCTTTTGAAAAAAGGTGGAAGAAAAAATTAGAGGTGAAGCTATATATTTTTTGATTTCTTATGTCCTATAACTTGTTTATAATTTGCATCATACTGTGATTATTACTTTCCCTTCACTGAAATGTAGGTTGCTTATAATGTAAAAAAATTCAAACTTTGTGACATTGATTTTGAACTTAGGATAAGCTTGACATAATGTTCGGTGGAGTCATTGTTAGTGTTGGCTATGCACGGGCTCTGAGTCATGAAGCCCCAATTGTCCTAGATCCGCAAGAGGTATCTCAACAAAGTGGTAACTCAAATGATCCTAAGAGAGGTTCATGCCTAATTGAGCACACTATATTTAATTGAGCACACTATATTTAGTCATACGAAGCGTGAATATTTTGTTGAACCTATCTTGAAAAAAAGAAAACCTGCCGAGCATTTTTCCCAAGGGATCAAGTTTGTATATCAGTTTCAACATGTTAAAATTTGTCTTCTGAGACAACTTCATCACACAAACCTATTTCTATTTTTGATGTTATCAGAATACTTGAGATGATCCCTGAAGTTTATGATGATATTCCACTGTACTTGCTCTCTACTAAGTTTCTTGAGGGGACCAAGTAAAAGAGAGGCGTTCGTGTCGATTGCAGTTGAACAAAGAGTTTATTACTTAAATTTTTCCTTGAAAGCCAACAAGGCTAGAAATTTGTGCTGGGTTAAGGGTTAGTATTGATTTGTGATTGTTGAACTTTCGTATTTTGTCATGGTCAAAATTTTATTTATTGTTTTACATCTATTTATGTAGTGTTTATAAATTTTCTTGAACTGATTGTTTATTTACACATTTTATTGAAATGTTTTTATCTTATATGAATTAAGAGGGCCTCCAGTTGGTGTTTATTTAAGTGGCGCTTTATGAATTTTTACTTGTGTTGCTACAGTTATGTATGATCACAAGAAAGAGCGCTGCAAGAAGGCTATGATCGTTGTTGTATGCTTAATTAATGAGTACTGCAAAATTTATATTTGTAACTCTCTCAATTACATCAACTTACATTGGAGATAAATAGATTGGGGATCTGCTAGCATGAAACACATGGAGATTTCATGGTATGTTTCGTTTCTCGCAAGCAATATTTATTGATCTTTATAAGATTTGCAAACTTATGATTCTCAAAGGCTCTTCAAGAACAATGACAAGAGAAGCATTAGGGATAACACTATATTATAACACAATGAGTCAATAAGGGTAACATATAGGCGCTTTCAATATTCATATGAAATAATTAGTAGATATTTCAATATCGGTTTAGATGTTCTTGTTTGCTTGACATATGCTAATGTGAAGCCACTAGATCCTACTTTTTAGAATAACCTCTTGAGACAATATATCATTATCATTATATGCCTTATTTCAATATAAACTCATTTTTTTAGCTATTTGAATGTGCTTAACAAAATTACTTGTGGTATAAGACTACATTGGGGCAATTAATGAAACACATGTAGATACTCGTGTTTCTAAAGATGAGAATGTGACTTACATCGTAAGGTGTGTAACGTGGGCATCCTTGCCTGAGACGTGAGACACTGGAACTGGGAATTGTCATTCTTAAATCGTTCGGTCCAGATTTTTGATGGGCCGATCATAATCCTCCAAGGCTGAGATTTACCACCCAATTGGAATGAGGTTCACACTTAGTTATCCAAGCACTTTATTTGTATTTGTTGTTGTCTAGGGTTAGTTTTGCTATGTTTGTTTCTGGACAGTGGTCGGCGTCTCTCTCTTCCCTTCTAGGTATGCATCCTATGATTCCAAGTGGCGCTCTGTCTATATTTTGGCTTCCAGGTGGGAAATATAGCTGGTCTACATTGAGACAATTAATGAAACACATGTGGATGCTCGTGTTTCTAATGATGAGAAAGCGGCTTACATTGTAAGGTGTGTGATGCGGGCGCTGCACCTGAGATACGAGACATTGGAACTGTGCGTTTGCACTCTTGGATCTTTTGGTCCAGACTTATGAGGGGCCGCCAAGACTGAGATTTGTCACCTAATTGGAGTGAGGTTCACTCTTAGTTATCCAAGGACTTTATTTGTATTTTTTGGAGTTTAGGGTTAGTTTTGCTATGTCGGCTTCAAGACAGTGGTCGACGTCTCCCTCTTGTTTTCTAGGGCTATTTCCTATGATTCTCAGTGGTGCTCAGCTGTATCTTGGTCTCCAGGTGCTTTATCCATCAGATTCCCTTTCTCATCTCTTCATGCATTGACTATTTACACCCTTGTCGTTGCACCTTTGCTGCCGCCTCTCCGAAACAACCTGCTATATTTCCCTTTCAGATGTGTCCCCCCACCACCACTACCAAAAAAAAAAAAGCCAAACTGTTGATATTTTCTTCCCCTCCACTCTGTTGCCGCGCATCCTTGCTGCCATCAACCAGATCCGCCCTTACCTAGCTACTCTTGTAAGCCAACTATCTCTTTCCACCACCCCACCACATTCCAAACCAGTAGTTGATACCACCTCCACCTTGGTATACTGTTGTGTCATTTTTTGTGCAATTTCAGGTTTTCATCGTGTTTTGTTGTAATTTCATATTTGGATTCAATAATAATATCATGTGTTTACCATTGATGTTTTATCAAACCCCAGTATTATTTGATATCAGGGTTAGTCTAACCCTAGTTCTATTCTAGGGGTTACTAAACTCCACCCAAAACCCCTTCCCCCCTCGTTGATTTTTTAAATCAACCTTCAAAATTTTTTCCTACTCTAAACCACCCCCATTCTTTCACTTCTCAAACCTAAACCGTAGCCGTGCCACCAAGGAAGTGCCGGAAGCCGTTCAAGAACTTGCTATGGAAGAGATGCAGTGGGAAATTCTCCGACTTTTGCAAGCTCGCTGAAATTGAGGAAATGACTCATGGTGAGATCACCGTGGATTGTGATAGCAGGAGGGAGAAAGATTTGAATCTATTTTGTAAGGATGATTCCAATGAAGAGGAGGATAGACCATGACACTTTGAGATTCAGTATTAGAGAAGACCAATGGATGAAGTGACTTGTGGAGGATAGAGACACTCGAGAGTGAAGGGAACTTATCATATTTCGAGGGTCAAATGAATCCAGATGAGTTCATTGAGTGGTTGGAGACTATTGAGAGGATTTTTTAGTACAAGGAGGTGCCGACTGATAGGAGAGTGAAGCCTGCTGCCATAAAATTGACGAAGTGTGCCTCTTTTTGGTGGGAGAACTTGAAGAGAGTAAGATGGAAAGAAGGTAGGAATAAAATTAACTCTCGAGAGAAGTTGAAGAATGAGATGCAGATAAAATATCTACCCCCGCACTTCCACGAGGACATGTTCTTGAAGCGTCACCACCTACAGTAGAGAATTGTCAGTGGAAGAGTTCACAACAAAATTTTAGCAGCTCATGCTGAAATGCGAGTTGACAGAGTCAGAGGAGCACTTTATAGCCAGATATTTGGGAGGCATGAAGCCAACCATCAACAATTTTGTCTGGCAACAATTGTATTGGTCGTTGGGTGATGTTCAAACCTTAGCGCTGAAGATGGAGAAACAAATTAGGACCATGCCTTTAGTGATATAGTCACATGTGTTAGGAGGAGCCAGTAGCACACCCGAGGAAGATGTGAAAACTATCCAGAAAGATCATAGAGTTGATTAGAGTGGGAAAAAATTCGAGAGGAGTAGCACACCCAACATAGTGCCCACAAGGAACTGTTTTAGATGTCATGGGTTGGATACTTGCTTTTAGTTGCCTTACGCCAGAGTTGTTCTTTTCACTGAGCAGGGTGTAGTAGAAGTGGATAGTGGTATTGGAGACATAAAAGATAGTGAGAATGTCGAAGAACACCACCTTCCAGCTGATGAGAGTGAGATGCTTATGGTTTGACGGGTCTTTCAGATTGAGATCACGACAGAGCAGTAATGGATTTGCCATATCTTTTACATTGTTGCACTATAAAGGAAAAAGTATGTAACCTTATTATCGATGGAGGTAGTAATAAGAATGGGGTGCTACACAAATGATGGATAAGTTGAGTCTCACTATTTCAAGAAATTTCCAGTCATATTCTCTGGCTTAGTTGGAGAAAAATATTATTGTTAGCATTGATAGAAGATGCCTTGTGGACTGTTCGTTTGGGAATCAGCTGTAGGATCAGATGTGATGTGATATTGTTCATGGATGCTTGTTACATTATGTTGTGGAGATCATGGCAACTTAATCGCAAAATTCAACATGATGGGTTCAAGAACATTTACTCATTCATGAATGATGAAAAGTGCATAGGTCTTCTGCCTTCTGTGAAGTTCGAGGTTATAGGTGCTCTTGTTAGCTGAGAGGTTCCGGTGGAATAAATTTTGGTGATATTAGAGGGTAGTGAGACAGAAGAGTCGAGATCAGACACTGGGCAACCACTACAAAGAGAGTTTTAGGATATCATGATCGACACCTTATCCCTTAAGTTGCCACTATTAGAATAGGTTTAGTCTGTCTTCACTTGAGAGAACGATGAGCCAACCTTTGGCTACCTTTGGAGGACTCTGTAGAGCACACTTCACAAAAATTCTAGTTCCGTTCAACAAAGTACTCACAGATGGTTGGATAGATAGAGATGGTTATGCGCAATTCAAGAACCCTTCTCAGGTGTTTTGTGAGAGTGTATCCGACAATGAAATCCAGGTTCTTTTAGGGGTGCAATCGAAGACCTCCATCCTTTCTAGATTACAACATGTTCTCTACCATTAATATGGTTGATCAGACTCCATACTATGATTAGACAAATGCTTCGATGGATGAGGTCGAAGACTCCCGGGATTTGAGATAATGGAACCGAGCATTCACATACTTGGACCATTTAGTCTAGACTTTTGAGGGCTGACCGACTCTCCACGACTACGTTTTGCCGCCCATTTGGAGTAGGGTTCGCTCATAGTTATTTCGAGACTAATATATTTTTTTTGTTTCTTATTGGTTAGTTTTTGTCGTGTTTGTTTCTGGATAACCTTCGACGTCTCCCTTTTCCCTTCTAGGGTTGTATACCGAGATCTTAAGTGGTGCTTCAGTTCACATCCCGCATCGACTCCCACCACCCTCGTCGTTGCACCTTTTGGTGAATCACCCTTCGAAAATAGCAACTTACTATATTTCCATTCCACCCGTGTTGCCGTCCCTTGGAAATAACAAATTGCTGTTGTTTTCTTCCCGTCACTTGCTGCAGCCCCTTGAAACAACCACCCACTGTTTGCTGCTCCACCTCCTTGCTGCCTTGATCGGATCCACCCATACCTAGCTATTTCTGCTTGCCAACCTTCTTTTTTCACCACCCACCACCTTCCAAACCCCTAGCTGTACACCACTTCCACCCTAAATCTACCCAAGCATAATTTTCTATGTTGTTTTCTTTATTTCAATTATAGAGTCCCATCGTGTTTTGTATTAATTTCATATTTGTATTCAACAATAATATGTGTTTATTATTGTTAATTAGTTAAATGCTGGTATCGGTGTGGTTCACCGACGTAAAATGTTATAGTGGTTTGTGACTTTAATATGTGTTTCACGTTTGCCATGGCTGGATAAGAATAAAGTACATATGATAGCCGTATATTCAAAGTTGCAACATTCTCCTAACTTTAATTTTGCTATGCCACTTTTGGGTACTTTTTAATTGTACATTTAAGTAGCTATCTTGTGGATGTTATGCAACTGAGCCTCTCAAGTCCATTTCCTGAAACAAAATATTACTATCTCAAAATTTGAAAGAAATAGTCAAGTGGTTCGTGGTAGAAAAAAAATGTTTAACAAACAACACTTCTATTATATGATTTTATTGGGAGAAATTTTGTTGTTTGGAAGAAAAAATGGATTATTTTAAGCAAGATGCCTATTTATACATAAGTAAAAATAGTGGAAACGATAATGACATTATATAATTATGCACGACGACATTCTTCAAATTATAACATTGATATTAATTGTTTAGATAGATCACACATATGTTCAAAATTAGACTTATGAATACAGGGTTCGTATGTTAAAAATGGATATCAAAGATGTTGAGGATCGCCCGACTTAGAAAGTTGAATGTGTTAATATTGTGGTTCAACTAAGAGAATAGATTATAAATGCTTTAGTTGAGGAGTGAAGCATGTACTGCTTGTTATTTCTGCTGTGTGCTTTAAAATATTTTATTTTGTTTGGGGAACTTTTTCTTATGTTTTTATGCGATTCATCAATGTTTCATGAATTGTGTAATTTAGTGTAATCCAACAAAATATTAAACAAGATGCAGTGTTATTGCGTTATGATTTTGCTTTAATGTTCTTTTTTTTCTTTTGATAATGATTGATCATGCATTTCTTTTTATTGGCTACGAACCCTTAATTTTATTATTTACTTGTATCACACATATTGATGTGGGAGAGCCCCTGCTTTGGATGCAGGACGCGAGCCACGACTCACACGATCGCGAGAGACGGGCCGAAAGTTCCGTTTTTCTTCTTTTTATGCTTTATTTCCTATCATCCTATATTTCTTTTTAGTATATTTCCATATATGTGTTGTAGGGTTTGATGGTAAGTTTCGGCATGAGTTTGTTTAGGATAGATGTTGACATCCGTTTTCTCTCTTCTAGGGCTGTATTTGAGTGTTTTGGTGGTGCTCCGGCTGTATCTCTCTTCTGAGGTGGCGATCATCTTTCCTATTCCTTTCCACATCCTCCCCACGTTACTCCCGGTCACCGTACCTTGCTGCAGCTGCTCGCAACAACAGCTTTTGTTGTTGTTTCTTGCAATTCCTTTCTTTCCAACCACCTCTCTCACTTCTCTGTCTTGCTGCTGCCCCACACAACCGCCCTCCACCCTTTCCCAACCTTCATGCATGGCTTCTTGCCTACTTCTTTTGCCCCCGTCACCCGGAATCTCAGGCAATCACTATTTTCTTGCAGTATTTTGCCTTCCCTGCCACCTTCTCTCCTGGATTTGTTGCCACCCCCAGAAAGTGATTCCACTGCTGTCCTCCCTCACTCCAGCATCCTGGGAGAGCTTATTCTTGCTGGTTCCTGCCGGTTACAACAATTCCTTACGTGTTGCTGTCAATCAGGAAGGACGAAAATCAGACAGCTAAATTAGAAGTTCTCTATAATTAGAAGCTTTCTTATTTGCAATATTTTTATTCTGATTTATTTCCCTTTTAGCTGAATATTTAGATTAGGAATATGTATTATTAAGTTAGTTAAAATAGATTATGCACTTTATTTTGTACCTAAAATAGATTGTAAGATTGTTATTTAATGGAATGAAAGCAAAGGGAAATTGCAATCGAGCATATTCAGGATTTAACCTATTTTTCTCAGAACTTTGACATGGTATCGGAGCCAAGTTTTGTCCTTACTACCGATAATCGTTGAAGGAGCCTTAAAACTCCCTTCCCGCTGACCTTTTTGCGGGAAGGGAGGAACTACTTCTCCGCCTTCTACTAGGTTGCGTCGTCCTCCTTCTACGTCCTCTCCCTCTCGTGCCTTAGCTCGCCGACAGGGTTAGGGTTACGGTTACGGCTCTGCTCACCCTACCATAGAATTTCAACTCAATTGTCCATGGCGCCACCATCCTCGGCGCAATCACCTCTATCATCAGCGTTCTTCGTCATCTATTTGCTTCATTCGACGGTAGCGGCGATGTGCGGAGCACTCATGATGTTCTACCTGAACGAAATCTCTGTGTTTGGTCACGGGCTGGAGACTGCAGGGCTCGACGCACCTCGATCAACTCCTGATTCATATCTTAGACTCCTTCGTTGGATTGCTATTGTTCGCCATAGGATTACTTCTCTTCATGGTTTCCTTCGTCAACGACTGCGACTTTTAGACTTTCTTCGCTAGAGGCATCGAGCCTATTCGGAATTCAGCTTATTACGCTTCGCTCTCCAGACGACAAAAGCCATATTTGCGCTTCACTGTTCCAATCCGCCGATTACCCACCGTGATGTGAAGTCGGCGAACGTGCTTCCAAACGAATGGTTTAATGCACGTCTCAACGATTTTGGTTTTGCTCTCAAAAGATATGAGAACGAAGCCGACAGATTTAATACATCTGTCCGCTCCACATCGCCTGCAGGGAGTCTAGGGTATCATCTTGTGGAATACAAGGATTCTTGGGTTGAAAAAGGGCTTTTATGTTTGTATTTTTATTCGTCTGATTCGAATCTTCTTTACCAGACATCGCTGCTTTTGTGACATCTTTGACTGCTTCTTACGCTTCATTTCGTCCGCTTCGGTTTCGGCTTCGGCTTCGACATTCATTCCTAGATCGATGGCTTCAGCTTCGACAAACTATAGATCTCTTAGGCTTTGGCAAAACTTTGGCTTCGACACTCTTGGACTTCGACACTCTTGGGCTTCGGCCCTCGTGTGCTTCGGCAATCTTAGGCTTCGGCCTCTCGGGCTTCGACACTTTTGGGCTTCGTCATTTTTGGGCTTCGACTTTTTTAGGCTTCGACACTCTTGGGCTTCGGCATTTTCAGGCTTCAGCACTCTCAGACTTCGACATTCTTAAGCTTCAGGAAAATTTTGGCTTCGGCATTTTCAGGCTTCAAAACTCATGGCTTGGTGGATTTTTTTGTCCCGACAGTATTATCAGTTTCTTGTTAGCAAATTGATGCTTCCTGATCAGTCAATATTAATTTGAGAGGGATGTCAATCAGGAAGGACGTAAATCAGACAGCTAAATTAGGAGCTTTCTATAATTAGAAGCTTCCTTTTTTTTCAATATCTTTATTATGATTTATTTCCCTTTTAGTTGAATATTTAGATTAGTAATATGCATTATTAAGTTACCTAAAATAGATTATGCACTTTATTTTGTATCTAAAATAGATTGTAAGATTGTTATTTAATAGAATGAAAGCAAAGGGAAAAGACAATCGAGCCTATTCAGGATTCAACCTATTTTTCTCAGAACTTTGACAGTGTCACCCAAGACAGCAAGCCAACGCTGCCTTCCCACTATTTTCCCACAGCCCTGTACCTTCCCGACCTTGTCGCCGCCTTTCCAGGCCCTAATGGTCACCAATTTCCACCACCACTTGAGATCCACCTTTAGTATTTGTGTCATGTCTTTTGCTATTTTAGATTTTCTGGTGCATGCTGTATTTTCCCTTTCCAATGTATTAGTTGTAACCATTTCTTTGCTTTCAGTAATAATATTTACTTTCTTATTGTGATTTGGGTTAACTCCGACATCACATATTCTCCAAATTTTTAATTCTTAATTCTATATTTGTAACATCTAGATATACATATTTTAAGCATTAAACTTTGCATTATTTGGAAATATGAGTTCAAAGACTTCTAATGTCTCTATAATTTTATATTGCTACTGCGGTATACAATGCTATGTATTTACTTTAAGACGAGAAGCTACCTATGAGTGGATATTTTATAGATGTCACAGAAATAGGACACTTGATGATTGCTACTCTTTTAGATGGGCTTATGATAGTGAGCAATCCACTTCAGATAATGATCCTGTATGAAGGGAAGCTTTAGAAGGAAAATTCTCCGGAAGACTTGATTGTTTGAACTTAAAGAGTAATGTTATAATGACATTACTTTTTGTTATTGTAATTTTTATTATCTTTTCATTCTGTGTTATGTAATGTATTATTCTTGATGTAGTATAATAATGAACTTATGATTTTTTTTTAAACTACTAAGCTTTTTTTATATTTTGTTTGAATTATTTATGAAATAGCGGACTTATAGCTAACACATGCACATAAGGACATTACAATCTTTTTTCTCATAAACAACTGCATCACAACGCCACAATAGATTATCCAACAACCACACTGCTTCACCATCAGCTGTTTTCTAATAATAGTTTATCCTAAAAAAAAGCTTCATAGCTGCTTTTTGAAGTTGCTGCAGCTGCCCCAACACACCCTTAATAGGCTTTAGCTGGGCTCAACCGTTTGCTCCCGCAAGAGAAGGTTTCAAAGACTTGGTGGCATAGTGGTTTGGGTAATGATAATTTATCTTACTTTTTGGTCATCATTGCTTGCTTATTCAGCTGGCTACTACTGTGTGCACATAAAAATTGACCTCTAATTTTTCTTCATCTATATCTATATATAGTATTGTAGATTATTAAACAGTTATATTCAAGAGATTTGCATCATGTAAAAATGCATAATCTCAATACAATTTTTTCGTTGGGTCCTGTTGCCTGCTAGTAGCCTTTGCAATGAGTATGATGCTATTTAAATTTTTTTGTTAAGAAATCTGAGCCAATCAATACACAATCAATCAGTAAACAAAATGGAAAAAAAATACTTTAGCATGTCTCGAGGTTTGCTTCATTATAGAAGTTTTGGATGCTCAAGCTAGTAATTGGGACTTAATGTGGACAAACCAAGTGGTGGGTTTTTGGGAAGCCACGCTCTGCCTCGATATGAGATCTATCTTGAGAATTTCTAAATTGGTATTTGACCCCTTTTAATCTGTTACTCTGGGAAACTAGAGGGCTAATTTTATCCTGTTCAGTCCTGATTGGGTACACTTTAGTAATTAAGTTGATTGACAGAGATATCTATTTTGTTATAATGCTTGCACCACACTACAAGGCATAATAATTTGAGACTGATGAGGAGTACCATGTCACTTCTAATGAGCATACTGCCACGATAAATGATCAATATGAATCTCATTTAAATTAGTGAGTAGAAGGGTTTCTATACCATCCTTAGAATTTTTGAATTCATCATTTTATAATCAATTTAGGTTTTATGACGATGAAGGCTATGAGCCCCTTTAAACTATGCCCTGAATGATTTATACTAGATTGGTTTGGGGTAATGTAGCCAAACCAAGCTATGTTTTAAATCGATTCACCAACTTGGGCTCCTTAGCCAACATTTGGAGGGTGGCATGACGGGTAGGGTAGGTATGATAACTCCCCACGATAAGGTGTTTAGTAGTACGACTTTCCTTACACTTTTGCTTATGGGGTTAGCTAATAATGATTGCCAAGTCCTTCCATCTAGTAGCCTCTTCATCTTCATTTGCACCTATGGTACCATGCAAAATGAGGGAGGCATTGGTAGAACATCTCACTTCTTATCGTTGGAATGAAATTATTTCTCTGGTTGAGATAAACGTCTAAGAAGCCAATAAACATGATGGCTATTGATAAGGTCATTTTTATTAAATAATTTGAGCTCTTCAATGAAAAGCCTATTGTAGTAATCTCCTTCTAAATCAATTGTAGTGCACATTCTATGGTTAGCCTCTTGTCTACAGTTAGCATGAGAGCGTGACATAGGCCTCTAACTGGGAAGCGTTGTAGTGTTGGATGAAATCAAATATTGTCTCCATCTTCATCTTCAACCTCAATATTCTATGACCATGTATCCAAACTTGCCTGGGCTGGGATTCATGTGGATCAAGCTTAGTATGCTACTACCTGAACTGCTAACTATTAGCTCCATGTGCTTGCCGAGTCATGTGTTCTATCAAACCTTATTGGGGTTGCATGGCTTTATGAAGATAGAAGAGAATAAATTGTCTGCGAATTATTACTTTCTTTTATTTAGCAGATTCTATAATGTGATGTTGCTCTAATGGAAGAATCTTTTAGAAATTACGTAATAAGTGCAGCTTGGTTTGATTTTTTTATAGTTCAAATTAATGTTATAGGAAGATAACGAGACTCAACATGGACCGGCTTGTTTTTTGCTCTTTGTTTTGGTTAAAGAATGTCATATAATGTAACCTTATTATGATTCTTGTTGTACATTCATTTTTATGAATTGCAAGCAAGAATTATTATCTTCCTGATTTGAAGTTATTTTATTTTCTTCAACATCTATTTGCTGGTTCTTGGATCACCTTCTTTTGTGGTTATTCAGTGGCCTTTCTCTGTTTTTAATTGATTACTTATTTTATCCGGTGTAATTTCTTGCTGTTAAGTTCCTACAGGATGAAGCCTTTGGTGTGGGAGAACTTTTGATTTTTGCGAGTGGACTTTTCGTGTGATATACATGACTAATTTTTTGTGACTTGGCTCTACCAGTATTCAATAATATTGCAAGACTTAACAACATCTATGCTATATAGATTTCCAATGTAGTTTTGACATTACTTATGGCTGGCCATTTGTAACTTTCTTTCTTATTTCCATGTCTTTTTTCGGCTATAGAGATGTGTGTTTTGAAGTTATTTTAATTTCTGAGTAGGGCTTCTGACTGGGATATTGTAACTATATAGGGATTTTGGACGCGTACCAAAACTATCAAGTTGTATAAAGTTCTATTTGGGTATGTTATTTATTTTGCTTCTGCTAGTCAACTCCTTGACCGAGTAAGATTTTAAGATTTTCTAAGAGGTTGTCTTATTATACAAACGAGAGGCTTGATTTTGATTATTTTTTTACTTATAATTTTTCACAAATTATTGTTATTGGATTGAATGTGTGACTAGTTTTATTTAAGTTTGATACAATTTTGGTCTTCTTCAGTTTTGGGTTTTAAGATTCAAAATCTCTAAGCATTGTTTTATGTAGAAAGCTAATAATTATTATATGATTTTTTTTTGTTTTTTTTTGTTTTGAAGTTAATGAATAATTATTAGAATTAAGAATTTATCATATGTAAGTTCTGTATGTGCAATACACGATTTCATGCAATGCATTGTAGATACGCAGTATCATATCTGTCGTCTTCACAATGTTATTGGTCAGTTAATTTCTAAATGGAAACAACTAGAAAGGTTTTAACTAAGCTTTTCTAAATAAAACAGGTTGGACGATCCTCTAATGTGGGGATTCAAGGGCTTTCCTACAATGAATGCAAAGCTAGCTAGGTGGGTGCTAGCAGCTGAGGATATATGTTTTAAAAATGCAATTTATTCTTACTTATTTCGACTAGGTAAGACATTTTCTCTGCACATTTTGAGTTTCTTGCATTTCCATGTAGATGCTATGGAAGATAATAACTCTTTCTCATTTTCTATGTAGAAGATTCCGTGTCTTTTCTGAGCCGATGAATTTAAGTAATGTGTTGCCAAGTTCTTTGTGTCCAAGATGAAGGCTGACATATGTACTGTGAATTCTCTACTATATAAGCAGGAGTGATATTGTTGACATAGAATTAACGACGTAAATATAACTCTTTCAATATATTTTTGAACAAATTAAATTGAGAGCTCATTTATTGGATGTATAACACTATGTCATTTTTTTACGTATTTGAATTTTAATGTTTGAAATATTACCTCAATCGAAGAGGCTTTATGGAATGTTGAACTTACTGTATAGTGCAGCACCTTTTTTTTAGGCATTTGTTTCTTATAAATAGTGGTATGCATTTTAGTTCAGAAAAATTCTGCATGTTTCATTCCATTGAGGATCATATTTCTCGCAGATAAGAACTTTGAAGTAGTTAATGATTGTTGAATGACCAGTTGTGTCTGCAGAACTTGAAATATTTTCTGTAAAATTTTTGTTTATAGTTTGACAGGAAGGTATGACTGTCAGCAGTACCAATCAACTGGTAAGATTTTTTCATGTAAAACGAAGACTACCTTCTTTGATCATCTATGCAACAACAACAACAACAATAAAGCCTTAATCTCACTACGTGGGGTATGCTACATGAATCCTTTTTCTTCATTGCGTCTCATTTAGTGTCATATTTTCATTTAGTTCTAATAAATTAAGATCATTTTTTATACAATAAGCCCAAGTCTTCCTAGGCCTACCTCTGCTTTCTTAACATAAGTCGAATCTAAAACATCTACTCTCGTAATCAGATCATCAGATGGGTCGACGCTTAATGTGACCAAACCATCTAAGACGACTTTCTCTAATTTTGTCCATCACAAGAGCTACACCAACCCTATCACGTATATATTCATTTCGCATTTTGTCTCTTAAGTGTAAAGCCACTCATCCACCTAATCATTCTCATTTCGACAACACTTAACTTAGTATTATGCTTCTCTTTTAAAGGCCAATACTCAGCACTATAATGCATTGCAGGTTTCACCACCGTCTTATAAAATTTTCCTTTCAGTCTAAGCGGTACTTTTCTATCACACAAATGGCCCGAAGCATTCCTCCACTTCAACCAACCAACTTGAATTCTACTATTAACATCCTCATCTATATCACTATCGCTTTGAACAACAGACCCGAGATATCTAAATTGTTCACACCTTTTACTAATTTGATGACCCAAAGTTACACTTCTCTCATTAGAGCTACTACTACTAAAATTACATTCCATGTATTCAGTTTTAGTTATACTCAAATGGAGGCCTTTAGACTCCAATGTAGACCTCCATACTTCAAGTTTTTCTTGGGCTTTCTCTCTTTTCTTTTCCACGAGAAGGATATCATCAGTAACAAGCATACACCAAGGTACATCCTCCTGTAAATGTCCAGTATAACCATCCATAACTAAAGCAAAAAGATATGGGCTTAAAGCCGATCCCTGATGTAATCTGATCCTGGAAAATATAGTTGTGTAAAATTTATAAAATTGACTCTGTTTTGCAACTGCGTCAAAAACATGATGTGGTATTTCATGAATAATAACGTTAAACACTTAAAGTTGAGATTCAACGCAAGTATACATATCGTTATCAAATAATATAAGACTTTCTGTTTAAGTCCCAAATATCGATCCCACGAAAAATGTTTAAATTTGAAATGATAAATTAACTAGGAAATTTACATAAATCAAACGAAGTTACTGTCACTAATTTCGAAAGTTTAAGATATTATCAAAGCTAAATTATTTACTACTAGTAGAATTTAAAAAGCAGATTTTAAAATTAATAACTACTAAACTATGTTTATGTGATAAAGTTTTCTAATATGAAAAAACATCTTTCCCACTACAATGAGTTTTTAGTGAAATGAGATGAGATAAAATGTTTAAATATATATTGTGCAAAGTATGAGCAATTTTAATTCTCTATCCTGATTCAGCGTTATAGAAAATCATTGACTAATCTTAGGTTTAGTCCCTAAATCCGTGGCTAGGCTAGGAGGATATTGACTCCCACTCCAGAGCTCCCACTTCCCTTCACCTAAAAGCTAACTCTCGCTTTAGTTTTTAAACACTAAGATCAAGTTGGAGATTTTTAGTCTGTCACCCTAGAAATCTCTAATTCTTCACCCAACAAAGTATATTTGCATCTAATTCTATGAGCGAAATACTCCTTCATGGACTTAAATGCGATTCTCACTTTGTTGTAGAACTCATACTCCATTTCCCGGATCATATGTTTCACAATATATTTTAACAATTCAATTGGTTAGATCGAAAAGTAAATTAAGAGCGGAGTTGAAAACCATCACATATTATTTTAAATTTTAACATTGACACATCCACATTATCTCTTCATTTCATCATATCTCAGAGTAGGGAGAAAAAAAAAAGAATTTACTTAGACTTCATGAGAAAGATATAACAAATCACAAATTTTATATATAAAAGAGAGTTCATACAACAATAATAAACAAATAACATTTATTTAAAACTCTTTCTCAAAACAAATCATTTATAACCTCTTTTAGGAAATATAGGAAGAAGAAATGTCTCACTTCTCTTCCTCTCCAACACTTCTTAGAGAAGAATTCACACTTAAACTAACCATAAAAACTCAAAACTATAAAAACAATAACTCACTAATGGTGTGAAATGACATGGAATATAAGTGTGTGAATATGAAAATTGAAATGAGTGGAAGAAGTTGAAATGGTGCGAGGGGGTAGGGGGAGTTTCTGATCAAATTTCAGCCCTAAATAGAGCCTAGGTCGGTTCTCCAATAGGTGCATCCAAAAACTCTTCAAAAAACGTCCAAATTCGTTGAGTTTTCTAGAAACAGTCTCTGCACGGCGCCATAGGCCATCTATTTAATTCCTTTGTTTTTGTCAAATTGCCTTAAACAAATTCTTAACTTATCAATTTTTGCTCCAAATTCAATTATTTTTGCTGCATTTTTGCTCCAAGTCCTCAAAATCATTAACCTGCAATAAAACATAGAAAATATCTTCCATTAAAATGCAATATCACAAAAAATGAGTATAAAATATGAGTCTAAAAATGTATATATTTTTGGTGTATCATAATCCAACAGAAATATGAAAATATTTGGTTAATCCTCCTTCAGTTCGAACACAAGCAACAACTCTAGTATACATATCTTTAATGACTTGAATATAAGTCATATCAACACCTTTCTTCTCAAGAACTCTCCAAAGGATATGTCTTAGAACCTTATCGTAAGCCTTTTCTAAATAAAAAAAAAAAAATGAAATGTAGATTCTCTTATTATCTCTGAAGTTCTCTATCAAACTTCTCAATAAATGTATAAGCTTCCATAGTAGGCCTGCGCGACATAAATCCAAATTGATTATGAGAAATTTTTTTAATACGTCTTAACCTATGCTCAATTACCCTCTCCTATAATTTTAAAGTATGACACATCAACTTAATTCTTCTATATATTGCACACTCTTGTGCATCCCCTTTATTCTTAAAAATGGGGACAAAAAAACTCTTCCTCCACTCAGACATCTTTTTAGTTTTTAAAATGATATTAAAGAGTTCAGTAAGCCAAGAAACTCCAAAATCTCCTAAACATTTCCATACTTCAATTGAGATATCATCAGGTCCTACAGACTTTCCACCCTTGGTTTTTATTTAAAGCCTCCTCAATTTCTTTTTTACTAATGCGAAAGTAAAAATGAAACGTTTTATTATTATTAACCATATTAAGATCACTGAGGTCGATCATATTTTCAAAAAATTTATTAAAAAGTTTATTAAAATAACTCACCCATCTATGTTGAATATTTTTTTCTAATAAAAATACTTTTTGATTTTCATCTTTAATACACTTGACTTGAGTTAAATATTTACTTTTCTTTTCTCTTTGTTTGGCTAGTTTATACGTATGTTTTTCGCCCTCCGTAGTATCTAATCTATTATAAAGATCATTAAAAACTGAATTTTTAGCGTCACATATTATTCTTTTAGACTCCATGCGGGTCGTTTGATATTTTTTCCAATTCTCTAAGCTTCTACATTTAAACCAATTTTTATAACATAACTTCTTATATTTTATCTTTTCTTGCACATTATTATTCCACCACAAACTATTTTTATTTAAAGAAACTTTTTCTTTTGATTCTCCAAGTACTTCTTTTAGTACTTGTTTAATAGTGTTTGTTACGTTATCTCACATAGCATTTGCTTAATCATGAACATCCCAAGTTCTGAAATCTTGAATTTTACTTATAAATATAGATTTATTTTTGTTTTTTAAGTTCCCCCATCTAATTCTATGATGATAAATCATAGTATTCTTTATTTTACAACTTTTCATTTTAAAATCTAGAACTAATAAACGATGTTAGGTGCTTAAATCCTCACTTTGAATGACCTTACAATCTTTACAATATCGATGATAACTTCTTCTCATAAGAAAATAATCAATTTGTGTTTTATTAGATCTCTTCTTTCATTATCTATAAATCCACATAAAAATTGTTTTTAATTTTTCATATATGGAATTTTTTTGTTGTATTATCATTTTAAGAATAGCATTTCAGAGCCATTTTGCTCTTCTTTTGCTTAATGTTTTATTATTTTAAACTCTTGATGTATGACTCTAACACTGGTTAATATCGAAAGATAGTTTGACTGCTAAATAAGAAATGCAGATTTTGCCAAATATGAATGAATATGATTAGTTACATTACTCTTATGGTTATTCCTGCAGTGCTGTTAAAATCTCGGAGCTCTTTATTACTTTTTTGTTCATGCCTGGTAGAGCTTGCAAGCATGGGGAATTTGTATGTTTGCACCCTCTTTGCTGATCCTCATTGCTTGATCTATAAAAGCAGAAAATGACTCTTTTTTTACTATAGTTGAAGCGTTCTTTATGATTCTTTACACCGTAATTATTCATGCAAACTGAAACATAGAAATTCTTAATTGCCTTTTTGTTTATTCCTGATAGAGATTGTAAACATAGGAAAAACATATCTTTGCAGTCCATTTATCTTAGTTTGCTTGATTTATAAAATTTAATAGTTTGTTTTTGAACTTTGGCCTAGTCATTTTTTTTTGTGGGGAATGGAACGCCTCATGATTTTCTGGTTTGAATGTTATCTAAGTTATGCCTTCGAAGATATTGTAAAATTTCTGTTCAGTAGTTTATGCCTAACAAATGCATGCACTTAGAACTTATACTGCAGCATACTTTTGATTAAAATGCTCCTCATATATACATTAATCTGCCATTTTTTTTCTTTTTAATTCATTGCTTTCAATCAGTGGTTCAGTCTTCAGCCTTTCCTGCCGCTTTTCCATTAGATGCAAATAATGGATTATATTTGACATTTATTTTACTAAATGGGGATGCTAGTTGTTGCGTTCTGCTGCAATTATCACTTTCTTTCTCAGTTTGTCCCTGATGCAGGAAAATGCATTCCAATAACAAGGGGAGGAGGAATATATCAAGACAATATGAATGAGGCTCTTGACGTCTTAATCAATGGAGGCTGGGTAAACTGGATCACCCACTGCTTTGGCCTTGGGCTGTGCACATTTTATAAGATTTGGATGCAAATTTTAATTATTAAATTTTGAAAGCCATTATTTATTTTCAAGGTACAGTTGCATACTTTTCCTGAAGGTAAAATTTGTCAAGAGAGTGTACCTATTAGACGTTTGAAATGGGGAACTGCCAGTTTGATCGCCCGAGCTCCTGTAACCCCATTAGTTCTGCCAATCGTCCATTGTGGTTTTGAGAAGGTATGGAGAAATAAATAGCTACAACTCGGGTATCTATTTTCTTTGAACTTTTGCTAGTTCTTTACTTACACCATCAGACTTCGTCATTCCTTTTTTTTCTTATCTTTTGTGAATTATACTCCATCATTTTATTGAGACTAAGGTCACTGATGGCAATAATGACAAACTTCAGGTTATAGACTACAACTACTGCATAACTGTTTTCTCCGTTGTATTATCTTCTTATAGGTCACAATAGTTAGCTTAAAACCAAACAGTGATAAAACCGTGGGTGGTTTCTTGTCTTTTACTGAATTTTATTGATTCTTATATTATTACTTTTCTCTATCTTTGACATGAAATAGAAATCAGGGAATGGCTTGCTTAGTGCTATCTACATAACAATGTTATCCATATAATAATGACGTTTACATAATAGCCGTAGGGATGGTTTGATTTTCTAACATATGCTACTAATTTTTTGCTATGAGCCGATGCTTTTTTTTTGGGTGGGGGGTGGGTTTGGTTAATCTTTAGACAATAATTTCACATATCAGCTTATCTTATTGTTGAAACAAATGATAATAGAAATAAATATTTTAATCACAATCGAACATTCAGTTTTTAACAATGATATCCATATAATAATGTGGTTAACATAGTCCAAAAACGAAAAATTCAGTTTAGCCAATATTTAGTGCAAGTTAGCAGCTCTTTCTATTTACTATATTTCCCCCACTTTAATATAATCTCAGGTAAAATATTTATGTAGGAACATTCCGATAAAACTTCCTATGGTAATGTTATTCGGCAGAGGTTGGACAGAGCATATGCAAATATTTGCGTAAGAAATTTTGGGATTTTAATTTAGAAGCTATTTACCTGTATCTTGAGTGATAGGGTTACTAATGACAACAATAACAAACTTGAAGTTATGTGCTAGAACTGCATAACTGTTTTCTCCGTTGTATTGCTTTCTTGTAGGACTTAATAGTTGGCTTAAAACCAAACAATGCGAAAACCTTGGATGATTTCCCTTCTGTTTTACCGATTTTTAGTGACTCTTATGTGATTACTTTTCTCTATCATTGGCATGAAAGATAAATCAGGGATGCCTTGCTCAATTTCATCTACATAACAATGATATCCATATAATAATGTCGAGTACACAGTCAAAGAAAGATTTAGTTTAGCCAATATTTAGTGCAATTTAGCAGCTCTTTCTATTAACTGTATTTCCCCCACAATGTAATCTCGGGTAAAATATCATCTGCAGTAACTTCAGCAAAACAATTCCTAATTCCTAACCATTTGCTTAATTATCAGGTAATGCCTGAGAAATATAAGTTCGATCGAAGGCCACTATTCCCTCTCATCAACAAACATATTAAAATTATTGTTGGGGAACCCTTAGAGTTTGATGTTGAAAGTTTGAGACAGAAGGCCAAAACTATGTCCCATGAATCTTCGTCTGGGTCTCTTGGGTGGCCTCATACCTCTCCAGACGGGCTTAGTGTGGGAGCTCAGAGATGGCTTTATGCCAACATTTCAGATGAGATTAGAAATGTTATGGAGAGGTTAAGAACCTTTGGGATGGCAGCAAAGAAGCTGCACTGATAGATAGCTTGTAGAGCTTCTTTCTTTCTTTTGCTTTAGGCTACAGGCAAAATGACTTGCATTTTTTCGGCTTTGCCCATTGATTTTTTCATTAATGCCACATTTTCTTAATTTGATGAATAATTAAATGCTTTTCTTGGTTCTTTCTCATGAGCAGTTTATTGATTTAGCATATTTTTATTAGTAATTAAAAATATGGATTTGCATTTAATTAATGCATAACTTATTTTGTATTATTGCTTGAAATTTCAGTTAGTCACTAATTTGGGCTCAGATCACTTTCTTTCAATCTTCAAATACATTTCTAGAATATCTTCATTGTTTATATATTTCCATGTCAACACTATTTCAAAGTCTCTGGTTTATCAGGGGAAAGAAAAAAAGGAAAACCATCTTAGCTCTTAGTCAGCAAAACTAGGGATGGATGATAGATTGGAAATTGTTATTTACGTTTTTCATTAATTTAATTCTCTTGAAATAGAGTAAAATTTGAAAAAAAAAATAAGCCGAAATCACTAATTTGAGCAGAAAATACAACTATGTAAGAATTGGCAATTCAGATACATATCCATTAAGCCAAAAATATCCACCTGTGCATTCTTATTTTAACATAAAGAAGGCAGTGTGTAAAATATAAAGGGATTAATCTAATAGGAAATCACTTTGTTTTGGGCTTAATGCCGACATCTTAGGAGGCAGGAATCCCGTCATCATCTTCAACTATTCCAATTTCCATGAATGAAAATGCAAGATAATTTCACCTCATCCAATAAAGTTTCCATTTGTTAAACCCATCTAACCTCATCCTTCTATTTAGGGGTGGAAACGAATCGAACGCGAACGAATAAAGCTTGTGTTCGTGTTTGGTTCGTTTGAAATTTAGTTTGTTTGAAATAAGCTCGTGTTCGAAATTGTTCGTGAAGTCACCGTTCATGTTCGTTTTTTAACGAACGAGCCTATAACGAGCTGTTCGCGAATGACGAGCCAGTTTGACATCCCTAATATTAATATATATAAATAATATATTATATTACATTTATAACTTATATTATGTAAATATATAATATCTACATTAGTATATTACTAATATGGTTATTAATATATTATTATTAATATTAATTTATTATATATTATAAATTATAAAATGTAATTTTTTAAAATATCATAAATTATATATATATATATATATATAATTATTTTAAATTATTTTATATTTCAAACAATAACAGTTCAAACACATCACTGTTCGTGTTTGGTTCGCTTAACTAGCCGAACGAAAAAAAAATTGTTCTCGTTCATCTTGTTTACTTATCGAACGAATCGAACACGAACTCATTGACAAATCGAACACGAACTGTTTGCGAACTACTAGCTTTTTTGACAGCCATACTTCCATTAAGATCTTCACGACAGATTAAATGCAAAACTCCAACAACAATTTTAAATATTTATTTATTTTCTTAAGTTCGGTAGAGTGCGGGCTTCCTTTGGGAAAGAAGTTTGGCCACTGTTATTAACTAAATTATGAAATATTTATTTATAAAATTATGAGACAATTAATACACAAATATAAAATAAACGTTTGTAACTATAGGATGAATATAATACAAATATTATAGTAAAAGAATATTTGGAAGATGTAAATTGTGAAAATTGATTCAAGAGATCCCAAACAAAATTATGATAAATTATACTACACTCAAGTCTCTTCATAGCTTTCGGACCTTTGTAGTCCACTTTTTGCTAAAGATAATTTAAAATCCAACCTAAAGAGCTGCAAAAGGAGTCGCTTAAAGCGGACATCTGATTCACAACACTGTGATGCGGCGTTGCGGCGCTACAATTATAACGCGGCGATGCTCTAATATTGCATAGTGGCGCCATGCTCTCTAGTTTTAGCACAAATTTTTCTCTAGGAGCAGCGCTGCAAAATTGATATTGTGGCACTGCAATGACAACAACACTGTGGGTATAGTTCTACATGCCCCTGACAAACTCATTGCCGAGTTGATTAGTGAAATTGAGGATTTGAGTTTATAGTTGATCAACAAAATCAAACTCCACATAATAACCAAAGAAAAGCTCATTACATGATACAAAAATGATGCACAACAAAATTCTCACACAATCATTTTGGAGCAACTCATGCACATGTTCCAAATATTTATTATTATTTATTAAATTCTCAACATATCAATGATAATATTTATAACTATATGAATTTTTTCTTGCATAAAATTTGAAACATTTACATACATACCACCCAATTCTTATGTATTTATATAGTGAACACCTTGATTTTACTTTTTATATTTATTTAACTCAAAATTTTCAT
>NEWO01000001.1:7995099-8010491 GCA_003013225.1 Phalaenopsis aphrodite
TTGGGTCCTTTTAAATAATCTCTTAATTAAGTTTCTCTTAAATAAGTTTCCAAGAAAAAATGAATTTCCCTTAATTAAGTTTTCAAGAAAAAAAAATTTCCTTTAATTAAGTTTTCAAGAAAAAAAACTTTCCCTTAATTAAGTTTCTAAGAAAAAAAAAATTCTCTTAATTAAGTTTCCAAGAAAAAGGACTTTCACTTGATTAAATTTTCCTTAATTAAACTTTCCCAGAAATACTTTTTCTTAACTTCCAAGAAAAACTCCGTTTTCCTTCTCAGAAAAGCTCCGTTTTTGCTTTCCAGAAAAGTTTTTTTTTCTTTCAGAAAACTCTGCTTTCCTTCTCAGAAAAGCTCTGTCTCTGCTTTCTTTCTGAAAAAGCTCTGCTTTCCAGAAAAGCACCTCTTCTGCTTTCCTTCCAGAAAAACCGCGCCTTCCCTTTCCAAAAAAGCTTCTTTTTCCTTCCAGAAAAGCTTCGTCTTCCAGAAAAAACTCCTCTTCTTTCTCAGAAAAACTCCGCCTTCCAGAAAAAACTCTTGCAATTCAAGAATCTATGCTTGTAATTCCACGTCCTTGAAATTTCACAAAAGGGTGAATACTGATTTTCTTTCAATCGGGCAGCCTCCAACTTTCCTTTTTCAAGTGCAACAACAGATTCCCCCTTTTTCCGTGTCCTGAAATATCTCTGGAATAACTTGGCGTCGAATTTCCTTTTCCAACTTTACTTTTCTGCGTCTGCCCTTCCTTCGCCGCTCCTCCACTGCTCGCCTGCTCTGGTCGCGAACTTGTCGCTCGAATGGTCTTTGTTCACTTAGTCGCGCGAATCCTTCGTCCTCTCGACTCTCCTGCTTGCCGAATCTGTCGCGATCCTCCTCTGGAAAATGCCGCAAATCTCCTTCGCAAACGCCTCTCCTTTGCTTCGCCAAACTGCACAGGCAAACCGTCGCGCCAATCTTTTGCTCGCGGACCCCTCGGCACTGCAGAAGCCGCAAACCGCCGAAGAGTGATTCCTCTGCTTAACCCTTTGAAGCCCTACCCGCCGAATTCCTTGGCCAAAATCTTCTTTGTTCCTGCGCTGCCGAAATTTTCTTCCATGCCCTTGAACCTCGCTCTGATACCACTTGTTGAGAAATCTAGGGCGAAGAAAAATAGGAATCTACACAAATCCAGAAGAACACATAGAGATTTACAAGGTTCGACAAATATGCCTACATCCTCGGGAGCAGAGCGACGACTTCCTTTTCAATATTCAGAAAAGAATGCATAATACATGATTCAGCTCACCTAGGGTTACTGACATGACATATATATAACCCTATAGTACAATATGTAATTAATTATATTACTCTTGTTCCAAACCGCGGGGAGTTGTCCTCGCATGCCCAACCCACATAATGAAACTTCTCCGATTGGACAGATCCTTTTGCTCCACTCTGCTTGTGGGCTCCACTCCGCTCCAACATCTGTGTCATTTATGATATATGAGCCATACCTAACATCTTTTATCATAAAAAGAAGTTTGGGAAGAAGTGTAAGGGTCTTAAAACCTGTAACCACAACAAAAGTGCTCATTTCTCCATGCTCTCGTGGAATCTCATTGCATTAGTGACTATATTCTTCCTCTGCTCTCATCTTTCTCCTCTATCTTCCTATTGCTTGATTCTTCACTCAGCTTATATTATTATAATCACTCAAATGCTCTACATGATTATGGTTTGGATGAATCCAAATAATTCAATTTTAAAACAGGATTTTTGCTTCCATAAAATAAGAATTTCAACACTCAAATATCTCAAAATTAATGTTATGAACGATGAGAAGAATTTAGATTGACAATTTTAGAAGAGAGAATAAAAGGAAAGAAGTGATTTAGTTTCTGTATGTAATGTCAAAATTTAAGAGAAGATATTAAATTTATAATTCGTCTATTTATGGCTCATTTTAGTGCTTTCATTCCTTATTTTTCTTTTTACTAGTATTTTTATGCATAAAGCATCTAAATTTCAATATCATTTGATTTCTAACTCCTTGATTGGGTTCAAATTGTGTTGGTTTACTAAGTTTTCTTATCTTTTAGAAGGATTGAATCCCTCGATAGCGTGGGTCTACCGATGTTGACATCAATTTTTTTGGATGTCATAGGTGTAGGACGTCCACCTATGATCGGCGAAAATTAGTTATCGCGTCGCGCACGAAATTGGCTAAAATTGACCCGTTCGTCGGTGAAGTTATCCAGATGACCTCAGATGACGAAATGGACCACATGAGTGCGTCCGAAACGTCGATTTTATCTACGAAGGACGCTCGTTGGACCACAGATTCGCGTGCGGGCAAAAAATGCTCAAATTTTTATTTTCGTCCCGTTTGCTAAAATAAGTGATCCGAACGACCCCAGACGATGAAACAGACAGTGAGGTCGCGTCCGGAACGTCGAATTTACCTAGGAGAGAATTTCATTTCGCTACGATGAAGTGCAAAAAGATGCGGAGAGATAATAATATAAATAATAATATTATTATTATTACTATTATTATTAAAATAAAAAAAATAAGAAAATTTTTTTTTTCCTTTTTTTTAAAAAAAGAGCCGTAACTTCCTCCCTCTCTCCTCATGCTTCTCTCTCTCTTTCTCTCTTATCAACCAACGCATCCCTCTTCTTTTTTTTGTTTTTTTTTGCAAAAAAACCCTTCTCTCTCTGCTGGTTAAAAATAAAAGGAAAAAAAAAACACGTTTCTCTTCACCTCCTTCATCTTCAGCTTTTTCCTTCACCTTCTTCTTCTTCTCCGGGAGATCATGATGACTTGAAGGGAAGAATTTGGGGAAGAGTTTTTTGGAAGCTTTGGAGGTGCTTCTTGGAGCAAAAGCGAGGGAGAAGGATTTTTTTTTCCTCTCCTCTCATTTATTTATTATTTATTTTTTTTTCTCTTCCGCCGGATCTCTTTCTTCTCGCTGTCCTTGTCACTCGCTGGCGTCGTATTTACGTCGGAGAAAATCAGCAAGGAAAACGACATATTTTGGGCTCTCCTCCGCGCTTCTTTCGCTCCCGGTGCGCACCGCCGACGAGCTAAGTCCTCCACCTCACTATCTTACATTCCCGACGACCGGATAATTCGCCAGAGCACCTTGACGTCGCCGGGCAACCAATAAAGTCCCTGTTCGAGGAGGTGCAAGCACCTTTTCCTTTGCGAGGAAAGCTTCCTCTCTTTCACCGCCGTCGAGCGCCCCTCGAAGGTATATTTTGGTTATACTTTTATATGCCAAAATTATTATTTTTGGATACTTTGCACTCACTGATTCATATCTCCTATTTCCCTCGTTGCATGATTCATTGTGGGATACACTGGAGCACGGACTGGACGTCGACGGCTTGGAGCAAGTAAAGAGAACGCGCTTGCAACCTTCACGATGGTGAGATCCCCTAAATTCCTAGCTAGCCCTAGGTTTAGTGGCGTCTAGGCGAGTGAGTTCGATCGCCCACACGGAGTGCGTGAGCCAACATTGGTCGGCGTGACGACGTGCCTGCGTGATGGATCGTCAATTTTCTAGAGCTAGCCTTTAGGTTAGGATTTCCTGTGCGTAACCAAACACCCTCCGTAGAGCTGATTGTCTCCCATTTGTTGTAAGCCTTAGCACAAGTCCCGATGGGTCGGAGCCCTTCACTCCCCTTGCTTTGGGTTTCCCCAGCTTTACATGGAGAAGCTAGGGGGTCGGACTTGGCAAAACGAGAGAAGCTTCGTAGCTGGCTCGCTTTGCAAAGTCTGGAGGAGTTCGCGAAATGGTAAAAGCTTTGTAGCTAGCACATTTCGCGACGCCGTGGAGAGTTTTCCCTTTGGAAATCCGGGGAGAAAACTCCCCACATTCCCTCACCAAAACAAGAGGCAGCGGTGCCGCATATCCAAGGGTCTAAACCTTAAGTTTCCTAAGTGAGGTCGTTAGTACGAGCGTGACTCGTTATCATATGTGGTCATTTGCACCTCATTATTTGCATATGTGTGTCTTGCATTGTTACATATTGTGTATCATATATCACACTTGCACTTGCACCTTGCACCTTGCACTTGCACCTGCACCAACACTACTTGTGTCTCGATCGGTTATCCCGAACCGGTCACATCACTTGTGCTTTAGCCTGCTTGGTACAACACTTTGGTTTGACCGGATGCTCCATCCCGATCGACCTACCACTCGCTCCTTTGCATGTTGTGTATGTGCATGTACTTGTTTGTTTGCATGATCGATATCATTTACTTGAGTTATATTCCTTCGGGTCACTGCCTTACCGACATACCTCTTTTCGGGCCCCTGCCGCTACGTCATGCTTACCTCTGGGTCATTGCCTTACCGGTATACCCTCTTTTCGGGCCCCTGCCGCTACGACATGCCTACCTTTGGGGCACTGCCTTACCGGTATACCCTCTTTTCGGGCCCCTGCCGCTACGACATGCCTACCTTTGGGGCACTGCCTTACCGGTATACCGTTCTGATTTTCTTGCATTAGCACTTTCATTTGCATATTTGCATGGATAACGAGCCAGGTTTGTTAGGAGAGTGACCCTGTGTTGGTCGCGATGCCTTAACGAGCATTGCTTGCTGGGTTGATCCCAGTGAGCAATGCGAGTTAAGTCATCGCAACTGACATGAGTATGACTGTGCTAAGAATCCAATGAATCCAACTAGTGTCATTCCCTTTTGTGACACTCTTTAGATTTTTTTGGATCTTTAGGATGGGGCCGGCATGAAGACCCTGTCAAAGTCACACCATACCAAAAATTACCCCTCACTTATATATTAGGTCGATGCATTTTCTCGGTAGACGGTGTGCTAGGCTAGGATTTAAGGTACTAGATAATCTTTTTGATACGTGACTATTGTTCTTTGTTGGATTGGTTGCCCTATCCAGATATCTTTCTTTTGCATTATGCTTGTGATGCGATTGCATGTTGCATATGTGTGGTAGTGTGTTAGGGCGTTCTTCTGCAGGGAGCCATGCCTATTTTTATACACACACAGGTACCACTATGGGGGAGCAAGTAATAATTTCTGACCCTTTTGCTTGCAGGTGCTATTAGCTCCCCCAACTTTTAAGGCATGACTCTTGATACGTTATGTGCATGTGAGTTTTCCCGCTTACACTTATTTTCATGCAGGATTGAGTCTTTTTCTTTTCTATATGTATTTTTAGAGTCTAGGAGAGTCCTGTAACAGAAATAAGATACGAGAACGGGTTCCGAGACAGCGCAGGACGTGGAGGGGACCAGGAGCAGATGATCGTGCCCCCGTATATTAAGTCTGCATTTTATATTGATGTATAGAATTAGGACCGGGCATGTATATGTGGAGTCCGGCCGCCCTTTTTCTTTTCTGGGATATGTTGCCGACCCAGCGGCACCAGTCTATTTATTATTTTGATTTGACTTATTTTATCTTTTGCATCATGTTGCATGTTTGCGCTTGCATGTGTTTTCTTTGTTTCTTTTTGTGTTTTATCTGGGATTTCACGATACAACATAGGCTCATTAAGGACCCTAAAATTTTAATTTTCAACAAAATCCTAAATAAAATATTCAAGATAATTAAAATTTAGGATTAAAATATTCAGAATTTATAAATTGCAACATTTACTTTCTTGCATATATTAATAGGGCCTCCACAATACTTATGATCATTCTAGATAACAGCATTCATATTTGCATGTCCCGAGGAGGAGCCCCCGTACTTTTCCAACCTGACTGGCCCAACATACCTTCATATAGATGGTTGTCTAGTGCGCCTAAGGTGTTAGAAGGCTCCCCGACCCAGATGGGGTGTAAGCCCTTTTGTTGGAGTGTTTACAGCTTTGTAGCTGAACCTCCGCTTTCTCTTCTTTCCAGAGGCATCCTTGTCACTTTGACAGGTATAAGTCTCACCTCTTGGAGCTCCAGCTTATAGTCATAGGATAGAGTTTCCTCATTTGACCTTAGGGCTACCGAGGTTTCCGTGGATGATGCAATTCACGGATTGCTGATCGGGGATTTCATGACGTGTTGGGTCGACTACCTTCACGACCAGGTAGACTTAAGGTCCTAATAGCTGTGTATGACGGGTCTGTGGTACCTTTACCCAGTTATCTCTACCTTTTAGGATCACTCTACCTTCCTTTTTGTTAAGCCCCTTTGAGCCCTGTCGCTCCTTGACCTCGTTGATATCACCTTGATGGCCCGATGCCGATGAGCTGCCGCCCACTTGGGATACGACGATTTGTCCTCTGCCCTTTGACCCGGATGTGCTTTGACGTATTGGGAGATCCCGTTAAGATGATTTAGGTTATTTCGTGAGCCCCATGTGCTGATAAGCCGCTATCCATTCCGAGATGTGAGAGACTCATTCTCTGTCCGATTGTTTAGCGTGAGCTTTGAAGCATTGGGACTGTTCCTACATGGAATAACCTTTCTTTGGTTGTCTATACCCCAAGTTTATGATAATATGAAGCGAAACTCCTTTTATCGAGAGTATTCTTGGGTATCCCCTAAGATGTAATTAACCAGTAGGAACACGTTCCGCTGAGAGTGCTCTTGACCCCAAAACAAGTACATATACCTGACTCTCTGGTTATGGGTAGTCTATGTAGATACTTCTTTCGCGGATATTGGTTTAAGGTGCCTCCGCTCGATCTTATTTAGGCGGACATTCTTAACCTATTTTTGTGAAGTTTATCACACGTAGACTCTCTACGTTTTACTTTTTCTCACGTTTGTCTCTTTGTCGTATGTTTCTTTTTATTCGTTTCCTCTCCTATTCGAATCATTTCTGTGGTTCGGGAGGGAGATTTATTCGAATGAGGGAAGTATACGACGATCGACAAGCTGACGACTCCTTTAAAAAAAAGAGAAAAATGAACGGAAACAATCGAACCGATCGAGCGGTCGGTCGTTGAACAGTTGGTTCAGACCATGCTCCTTCGGCATGTATCTTCGATCATCCGGATTTCATCCTTGGTTGTTTGATTGCTTTTAGATTTCTGCTAGCAGGATAAAATTTGACTTAACTTATTTGTTCCTCGAGTTTTACTGTTATTTGATAGTGACTATTGCATAAGGACAAAGAGACTGTTAAACAATCAACAACACCAAAATTGAGAAAATTGATTTGATAATCGACTTCCCTTGGGATTCCATCCCCATTGAGCACTATAAATAGGACGATGGGGTTGGCATTTACATCCTTTGCTAACAATTTTCCACAGATAACTATGGTATGGCCGACGGTACGAGCCAAAGCGAGGCGGACCCTGAACATTTAGCCTTGGTAGGCTATCGAATCCCTGCCATTATAAAGAAGAAAAATGTCACAAGGAAACAAAAATGGTTAAGACCCAAACCTGCGTTGGCCAATCAAGCCGACACGTCTGAGGCTTCAGAGGCGCAGATGCCGAAAGAACCTCGTCAGGGAGGCTAAACTTTTGGGGTCAATGCAGATGTGATTGCTGAGGGTCCCCAAGGCCCGGTTGCCGAGGGGCTCGAGCTCATTGGAGAGGGGCCAATGACAGTCGTTGACTTTTTCCCCTTGCCACCACAAAAAATCGAAGGTACCTCGTTGTGAGGGGGAGACGTGATTGTAATTTCCCTTTCTTCAATGGATCGATTTTTGAGTATGTAAGAATTAATTTCATTGTTGGTAGCTTTTAGTGATTGCTTCACATCATGTCATTGCAGATGAAACGGTCGGGTCGAAGGATCACGACAACGATGGACCATCGAAATATGCTGTCGAATTTGCTCTTGCCGTTGCTGCCGAGCTACAAATGCCGTTTACACACCATCCCCTTCAGTGGAGTGGGAAATCGTCCGTCGGTAAGGGAAAGGGCTGCATAAGTGACAATTGCTCCTCCCCCTCTGTTAGAAAGGAGTGGGGAGGCCATCGAGTGGCAGCTGATGGCAGGGAATCATGGTGGCTATGGGTCGGTTCTGACAAGCTGTTTAGACTTTTGGATACGTCAAGAGACTGGTTTCCCTGGTCGGTCGAGAATAAGGGTATGCTCCCACTTTTGTGGATTTCTCATGGTACAATGCATTTGACAGAGCTTTGGAAGGCTTTGGCCGCGAGGAGCTTGTCTGGAGCGTGGACCATTTTCCTTTAATGGCGGCTCAGGCCTCTCATTTCTAGGGGCTAAGTCTGGTTAGTTCGAAAGAATCTTTGGTGGAGGCTCAAATAAATATTGCCTCTTTGGGGGTGGAGTTGGAGAGGGTTAGTGATGACTATCACCTCCTACAACTCAAATTTGATAACGCCTCTAAGGCTAATCAAGAACACCTTGACTCCATAGAAGCCTTAAAGAAAGGGGTCATGGAGCTGAAGGAAAATGTTGCCTTGTTCAGTTCTATAGAAGAACACAAGGCCAGCCTGGCAAGGAAACATAGATGTGGGGCGGACTATGTCATCCATTGGTTCATTCACCACGGTCTAGTCATATCCCAAGTTCTCCAACTCGCATGAGTTCTCCGCTTTGATTCCAGACAAGTCCAAAGGGCCTCTGAAGAGGCGGAAACTACTGGTAGCAAAGAAAAATTGACCACCTGCTAGGACTTGGCTCAAGGATGACATGTAATTTTCTCATAATTGAAAGAAATTACATTTGTAACTCATTTTAGTCGATGAAAAAAAATGTTAGTTTTTTTGCTTATTGCAACTCATTTTGCTTACGACTCGTTTTATGCGTGTGTTCATCTTGTGAGTTTGTCGCCATAGTCAGTCAGTGGGGATCCCTAAGAAAGAAAAAGCAAAGGGGCTTTAAGAATCTCACCAACGTGAAGATTGTGGATGCATTTCTTCTAGTGGGATGAAACTCTCCTAACAGTAGGAGAGAAGCCCACGCAAGCCCTTTCCCAAAGAAATGAGTAAGCTCACCTTCTCGGAGAGATTGCCATAAAAGTCGCCAGAGTAGTACTTCTCCAATGTAGGATGACACTCTCCTTGCCGGAGAGACCGCGAGCTCACCAGAATCCTCTTTCCTCCAAGTTAGGATGAAGCTCTCCTAGTCGTGCTTCCTGAAGAGTTTGTCGGAGAGGAAGAAGCATCAGAGAAGAAGAAGAAAGGTGAAGAAGAAGAAGAAGTTGGGAAATGACCAATTCCCTTGAGCTTTTCCTTGAGGAAGATGAAGATTCCTCCTCTTTTTTCCTTGCTCCAAGCTCTAAACTTTATGAAAATCTACTCACACTCAAGGCAAGTCGTGGAGGAAGATGAAGGAGGTGAGGAAGAGAAAAGGATGGAGGAGATGAGCTCTCTTGGCTTTCTCTCCTTGATGAAGATGAAGAGTCTTCCTCTCTTGCTCCATCCAAGAAACTCTCTCCAAGGGGAAGATGAAGCTCTCAAGTGCTTTAAACTCTCACCTCTCCAACTCCCCAAAAACTGAAATGAGATGAAGACCCTTGAAAATGAGGAGAAGAAGGAAGCTAAAACCAACCCTTCTCGAATCCAACCCCCACCTCACCTTAGGAGCCTCCAAAAGAGGTAAAATTACCTCCTTTATCTCCCCCCTAAGAAAATCCCCCATAACCAAGAAATGCTTGTAATTTTGATTCTTGGGGTGTACTGCACCGGGTCAAATCAGCGTAAAAATGACCCCTTTTCGTGATCTGAAACTGAATTGGTGCCTAGTCACCGCGGTCCTGACGCCTAGGAGCCAAGTCTGGCGTTAGGGTTCTTGCGCTTTGGTGCCAAAGGTGTGGCACCTATTTTATCGCCTCTCGGGAAACTAACTATTTTGAGGTGTTTTTTGGAGCGCCTAGGTGCCAGTAAGATGGTGCCATCTTTCCATTGGCTTGCTTTGGAGGCTTCATGGGGCTATTTTGGGTGCCTTGGTGTCTATGGTTGGCGCCTAGGCACTGGTCTAGCCTCGAAAACGTTGTTTTCACCGGGAGCGTTCAACAAAGAGTTTTCTCGATCCAAAAGCTATGGGAGACTACATATGAGTAAATTATGATCCCATAACCTTAAAAAAGAGTATTTTGCTCGTCCATTGATCGATGAATCTGCCACCAATGGGAACTCTAAATTACGGCTCAGGTAAGGTGTTTCAAATCCTAATTTTCTCTTAGCGTGCGTAGGAAGGCTCCGTGACTTTCCCTGAACCCGGGCAAGCTCCAAATGGGCACAAAGGGACCTCTAGACACCATAATGGAAATCAAACTTGTCCAATGTCCTGAGTAGGTTCGCTTAACGACGAATTTTCCCGGTTGGAGTTGAATCATCCGGGCAGAAATCTTTTTATGTGTGTCTTGAGCTACGGGATGCTATTGGTGAGCAATGAGTCATTCCGTGTCAGTCCAGTGGACACCCTACACACGTGACATCAAAAATTGACTCTAACAATGCCCAAAGCCCTCATTCTTTCTATCTTGTTCGCTTCATTACTCTCTAGACTGATGCAGTACCCTCTGCACTAACGCCTCCAAATCTCATCCAAATGATAAATTTATTCCAATTTCTTTGTAGAATCAAATGCAAATATCATTAACTAATTTAGAAGTATTGATTTGAGACTTCATTCATTAAATTTTATGCTATGTGGATTTGAAGTTTTTTGGTAGGTTGTATAATTTCTTGCATGAATAATTTAAAAAGTGTTTGAAATCCATCTCACTTACACTAAATTTGCATTTTGGGCTTAGATCTATTTGTATTTAGCTTAGATTTACTTTGATTAAGTCTTATGACTAATTTTTTTCCACTAGTTTAAATTCACTTAATAAAGTTTTGGTTAATTCAAATTTGTTCAATTTTATAATGGCAACATTTTGTATTAATATAAACCAAAATTGTAGGCAGTTAAAATTTTGATGTTGTGATTAACTCAAAACCTTTTTAGTAGTATGCATTATTTTTCGTAATCTAGAACCTTGTTTTTTCTGTGAAAATAGAATCATTTTTTTTCACCTAAATGTTTGAGTGTTGGGCTTAAATTGCTATACATTGACAATTTAGTGTATTCATTCGTCAGTTATAGTCAAAGATTGAAATCTTTTCGAGTTTTATTTATCTTCGTACAATGTAGGTAGGGNAATTTGGTTAAAAGATAGTTTAAAATGAGAATGGATTAATTCTTCTCAAAATATTCTCAATGGTATTTTTTTGTCTACCAACTCTATCTTTAGTTGAGAAATTTAGGGCAAAGAAAAATAGTAATCGACACAAATCCAGAAGAACACACAGAGATTTATGAGGTTTGACAAAGATGCCTACATCTTTGGGAGCAGATCGACGACTTCCTTTTCAATATTCAGAAAAGAGCACAAAATACAAGATTTAGCTCATCTAAGGTTACAGATAGAATATATATATAACCCTATAGTACAATATGTAATTACTTAAATTACTCATGTACCAAACCACGGGGTGTTGCCCCCGCACGCTCAACCCACATAATGAAATTCCCTCGATTTAATAGATCTTTCCGCCCCACTTCGCTCGTGGGCTCCGCTCCGCTCCAACATCTGTCTCATTTATGGTATATGATCATACCTAACAAATCTTCATCTTGGCGAATATCCAACCACTTTAGGAGAAATATATATACCCAACAATCACCAACTTGACGAATATCCAGCCACTTAGGAGAAATATATCATAAAGTTTCTTATGCACCAATGTGGGTTGGGCCACCACGTTTCTGTTGCGCCCTCGCTGATCCCCCTAACCCACTAAATTCCTAGAGACAACTCTTCAATTCTAAGAGACTCTAAATTCTCGTATTATGAGCCATAACTAACAAATCTCTACCTTGGCGAATATTCAGTCTCTTTAGGAGAAATACATATACCTAATAAATCTTCACATTGGCGAATATCCAACCCCTTATGAATAATTTTTTTCCACTAGGTTAAATTCACTTAATAAAGTTTTGGTTAATTCAAATTTGTTCAATTTTATAATGGCAACATTTTGTATTAATATAAACCAAAATTGTAGGCAGTTAAAATTTTGATGTTGTGATTAACTCAAAACCTTTTTAATAGTATGCATTATTTTTCGTAATCTAGAACCTTGTTTTTTCTGTGAAAATAGAATCATTTTTTTTCACCTAAATGTTTGAGTGTTGGGCTTAAATTGCTATACATTGACAATTTAGTGTATTCATTCGTCAGTTATAGTCAAAGATTGAAATCTTTTCGAGTTTTATTTATCTTCGTACAATGTAGGTAGGGTTGTAAACGAGCCGAGCTTGAGCGAGCTCAGGCTTGGCTCGTGTTCGGCTCGTTCGAAATAGCTCGTGTTCGAAATCGGCTCGTGAACAGTGTGTTCGTGTTAGACTCGATTTAAATATTCGTGTTCGTGTTCGGCTCGAAATTGGCTCATTAAACTAAAATTTAGAAAAATAGATGTAAAGTGTGAGATTCAAACATGAATCAAATATATACAGAATAAGACACTAACCACATTGTCACATGAGGTGTTATGATTTAAACTTAGACATAAATATATATAATATATTATTATATAAATAATATATGTAATATATCGTTATATAAAAAGTTATATAATTTTGTTTTTCGAGCCATTTCGAGCCGAACACGAGCGAACAAACTGTTATTCGTATTCGGCTCGTTTACATTTCGAGCTTAAAAATTTGTTCGTGTTCGGTTCGTTAGGCTTAACGAACGAGCCGAACACGAGCTGCTTAACGAGTCGAACACGAGCTGTTCACGAACAACGAGCCAAACTGAAAGCCCTAAATGTAGGGCAATCCAAAATAAAAGTTCATTGATGCATAACTGATTGTATCCACGTCAAAACTACTTGATTGATCAATTTCTCAATGGAGTAAGTAGAGTACGTGCTCGTGACATTTCAACTTCTTGCTTATCTATTAGAGGAGACATTTTGATGTCAATGTGTAAGAGACAAAATTAAAACATACTTAATGTCACTTAATGTAAGATTGAATTGGTATTGTAGAGAGGCACAATCAAATTATTGATCTTGGACTTCACATGATGATTTTGACTCATATGTTGATGTTAAAGCTCGAGATTCGTCAAACTATGTACCTTCAAATAAATATAAATCTAGAAGATATACAAATATAGTGTTTGATACAATAAGATCTCATTTTATAGAAGCAACATTAGAGGAATCACTTAATATAAAAGTTCAGATGTTTTATGAAGTATTAAACATAACATAATGATCATTTTAGGATAGTTGTACGAATCACTTCAAGCTTGGTATTGCTGCAAGAATGCTAAGTTTCAAATATAACTATAATATGATACAAGAATGCTTTATTTATTTTGTAGGGCTGCTAATTATGACTAAAAGAAAGAAAACAATTGTTTTCAGTGGACATATCAATAATAAAAAAATTGGTATCCAAGTTAATTGGCTTTTGCTCGTAGAAAAGAAATTATTGTATTAATGACTGTATGTTATACTAGAAATATCACATAACAGAAACAAAATATAGATTTTGTGGAACACTCATATTGCGTACAATTTTATTCTAATTCTGTCATTTTATGTCTGCAAAGATTACGAGTCTATATACATTACATTAAGCATATGAGATAACACAATTATAGAATGTAAAAAGCATGTAAGCACTTATTGATTTCATGCTATACAATTATAATATCTTACCTTGTTCACACTAACAAGTGATAGTAACATCTTACAACCGACCAACACAAGTCAACATTACGAGGATTCAAAGCAACTTAAGAATGCATCATAACATACTATTATAGAGATTCAAAAATGATTGAGATAACATCATTGGGTTGGTCCAAAAGATGAAATGGTCCTATTGATTAAAATTTATGATTGAAGCAATTGGATCAATCAACTTGAGAAACAAGTTCATCATCTTTGTGAAATGAAGAAATATTAGCAATTAATGAGGAGGAGGGAATAAGTTCCTCGATGTTAGATTAACTTGCAAAGTGGCATCAATCTAAAATAAATAGGAATCATAAGGAACCATAATATTTAGATGTTAATAAACAATCACTTATTGGAAATATTTTCCAAAAAACTAGAATGTCATGCCCAATTGTTTGACAATGAGATTAGTATATCACTTTTCCTTAGAAGATAAAGTTTTCTAAATTTTTTTTATCGTGAGACCTAACCCAAACAATATCAGAGAAGTTTTAAAATTAATTTCTATAAGGAATTTATAAATTGATTATCTACAAGTAGAAGTAGTATGTAAAAGCCAAAGCCATAAAAAATTGCTAAATAAGGAACCCAAAGTAAAAATGATGAATTTATAAAAAATGTGAGCTCTAAATGTGAAAAAGCAATCCACATAGGTATATGGGAGATTCATTAGCAAAGGCAAAGTTAGTGGACATTTATTGAACCTCATTAATGCCCCTTCAACTAAAATAGCTTTGAAATAAAGCTCTATAATCCTCAATCTGATCAAACATAATGAGAATGTGTTTTAGGCTAATAACAAATATAGCATCCACTAACAAATTGATTTTTTTTTTTGCAAGGTGGCCATGGTAGATTGAAGGGGGGTCTAATGGTCATGAGTTTCGCCACCCAAGAGAAGTTTTAATGGAATTAGTAACCTTGCAAATAAATAATCTGAGGTCAAAATATCATGATTACATTGATACGAAGATATTTGAAGGGCCTATTGATTGACAAAGAAAAAGGTTTTATAAACATCACATCTCATGGCTTCCACAAAATTCAAAGGTTGAGTATAGAGAGGACCAACAAAAAATACATTGGGAAACGTTGAAGAATGAGCAATAGATGGAGAAACAACAAGAGAATGGTGGACGACCCAAAGAGAACATGACTAGAGTCGAGAATAATGGGGAAACCTACACCACTGGCTTCTGGCGTTCATAGATTGAAAAAAGAGAAGCATAGCATAACTCTTTTTAGCAGTAGGAAGGCCTCACAAGCAAAAATAAGCTGACAAATGTGGCAAAGTTAATTAGGGCAATGTACCATATCCCAACATGGTTGAGTGATGAATGAAAAGCCTCTAAGGCAGAGGAGACAACTCCAAAGTTGGGGATCAAGGTAAACAAGGCTAGAGATTAGATTTTAACTTATTAAAGTGGTGAACAGTTGGTGTAGGTGATGTCTAGAACTTTGGTGCCAATGATCACACTATTAGAAAGAGATTGGTCATGCTTTTTTAAGTTCTCCGCACTGACGTTGTGTCTCGCTTTCTTAACTTTTTCTCCAGTAATCATTGACGTTAGTGATCTACCACAACCACCATTGTCTCTAACCACCACCCACCATCCTCGACTGGTAGAACCATTTTTTGATATAAAAGTAATGACTTTAACCACCTAATTGCATCAACATCTTCCTCTTCCCAATGACCTCTATTTGATAGACTTTTAAAAAAAATTAATTCTTATTTTTCCTTTATTTTGTTTATTTCATGA